>JBAMJV010001721.1:0-308988 GCA_037951105.1 Echinarachnius parma
CATGCACAAAAAAGTACGACGATAGCTACTGATTATCGGGACTGCAAAACCATGCATAATGTCCATGTCAACAACTTTATCAACACTCGCACACAAGAAAAAAGGTATGAAACGATCGATAAAAGTATGTAGAATTCAGATAAATTATCATCATTCACATACAAAATTTTCGAAATATCGAAAACTGACCTTATAAACGGCATCCCGAATAGCTCAAAATCCATTTTGGCGAAAAACAGCAGGTGAAAAAGACCTTCTTTCACAAGATTTTGTCCAAAGAGTCGCGTATCGAATTTGGTATCAACGTGTAGAATGGGCGTTCAGAAAGCCAATGACGTAAGCATCGAAATGAATTGTGGGAAGAGAATGCAGCGAAAAGGGTAAACCCTGTGCTATGTCCAGTGCGATACCGCTCCGATACCACATTTTCATGGCATGCATAATCGACCCAGAAGCCAGCCAAGTCTCGTAATGAGATGCGTGCACACGCGATCAATGATGTCATGCATACATTATCGTTCGCGAAAGGTACCGCTCGCTGGCTATGTGCACGCATTTGTATCTGCTAACACGCAAAACTTTGCTACAAAAAACCTAGGGTAGAATTCATATTTTTCAATATTTTACCATGAAATTGGTATCCTCTTGAAGCTTAATCCTTCCTTGATCTGGATATAGCATTAGTTGTTCCTAAATCGATGTTTTAACACCCGAAAAAACAATCTGAATGCGCAGTGAGTTAGGTCGACTTCGCGGTAGTCGCGGTAGCGACTGCACTTGAAAACTTCATTTTGCTACCACAGTGCATACATTTTCCCAACTTCCATGCCAGAGTAGGGGTTCGCAAACTCCCTCTACGTTGAATTTGAGGCCATTGTCATGTAGAGCAGAATCTGATCTTTCGAATGACACCAAATTCGCCGGAATTTTTTGGAATTTTCACCTTGCAAATTGATTTTTTTGAAGGATTGTTTTACTGACATTTTTGCATCGATTTTCGGCACAAAAATTCGACGAAAAATCGTTTAAAACTGGAGGAAGGAATCTGAAAAAGGTATGGAAAAGTAGTATTTTATGAAAGTGTGTTGATTTCTCTACACATTGAAATACATTACTATGGGAGTAGTAATAGCGCTAAGCTGCGATCATCCAATGTAAACAAATTGCCCACGTACTGATTTTGATATTTTTAGCCATGTTGAGGCATGCGTTTTCTATTTATAGCGCTGGGGCACGCGCAGAGCATAGTTACCGTCCATCTGCTGAAACTGGCAGAACCAAACTTTGTACCTTCTACCTCTAAAATTGGAATATCTCCACTAATATTGAAGCTAATAAGTTGATTTAAAGGGGTAGTTTAGTTTTGGTAAGGCTGAACTTTAGTAACCAAACCTGGACAATAACCTTCAAAACTAATAGTAATAACTCCACTATGCTCGAAAAGTATACAAACTTGCAAAATTACTAAGTAAAATGCATGTTATCATTCAAAAAGAGCCATTTTGATCACGAGAGGGCGCTTTTTTAAAGGCGTCAGTTTCAACCATTTTCCATAGACAATAATGCATGTGATGTTTTATTACCAGACTGATTTTATAGAGAGAACATCAACAACTACTTAAATAACACTTTCGAAATTTTTGAGAAAGTGGAAGCATTTTTTGAATTTTTTGAAAAAACCGTTAATTATTTGGGCCCCAAATAATTATAAGATCAGATACATTTATTGATATTTCAGCCGTTTGTGGGCCGATTTCGACCAAATAAAGCTTATTCTGCCATTAAAATTGCATGTTCTCTCAAATTTGACACTCAGTTTTTAATTACCTCACAAAAAAATTGCGATGTGCAGCGCCCTCTCTACCAAAACTAAACTACCCCTTTAAGCACCATTATTTTTCTCACTTTACAAGCTTTCCAATGATATTAAGTAGTGCTGTAACCGATCATCGGATCGGCATGCCGATCACGATCCGATCATACATGATCGGACCGTTTTTGCCGATTTCCGATCATGCAGAAAAAATCGGAAGATCGGATCGGAAAAAAAAAAAAAAAAAAAAATCAGTTTTGTTTTCTTTGGAAAATGATCCCAAAAAACATATTTTGGGAATATAAATGAATACCAAAGCAACATATATCCATATGAATAAGCCCAAGGTAATCTTGTATGGGTATGCTTTCATTTAAAACTGATTACCTCTCCTTTTACAAAATTATTCGCGCCGATTTTGAGCTTAGTCCCATGTGTTTCTGAAAGGTTACGCCAAATTAATCACAAGGGACTAAGCTCAGAATCGGTGTGAGTAATTTTGTAAAAGAAGAGGTAATCAGTTTGAAATTCAAGCATACCCGTACAAGATTACCTTGGGCTTATTAATATGGATATATGTTGCTTTGGTATTCATTTATATTCCCAAAATGTGTTTTTTGGGGATCATTTTCCAAAGAAAAAAAAAACGATTTTTTTTTTTTTTTTTTTTTTTTTTTTTTTTTTTTTTACATTTTTTTTTAGCCGATCATCCGATCCCGATCATCGATCCGATTTCGAAGATCGAAAACATTTTGCCGATCCGATCAAACGATCCGATCATCAAGGTCAGTTACAGCACTAATATTAAGTTTGCTGAGGTTCCTTCAACAAATCCAAAAGTCACCGAACTCCCTACTAGAGCCACACATACTGCCATTCACTTCACGTTCACTCAATTATGGAAAAATTACCGCTACTGAAGAAAGCAAAATCATGAAAATTATGCTTCACCTTCTAAGTCTCAGACATATGTTTAATGCATATACTCACCATTTTACTCCAGATGCCACTTTAAAACTCCAAAATTTTGGCAAAAGTGGCAAAATTAGCCCAATTTCAAAGAAACATCAACTTTTCTAGCATGCTTGCTGTGTTGTAATGGCGGCTCAGTATTTTTCTGGTCCGAGTCAGAGTGCGCTCTCTACGCCACAATTATGTACATGCGACACAATGCATTGTATAGCGATGTTTAGTTACGTGACGCTGCTACTGTGCACTCTCTTCGAGTGTCGACCATTCGAGATCGGATGTTAATCTTCCATCAAGACGTTGACTATTAACGCCGTAATTATGTGAAGCCTGTCATCACGCTCTGCTACCAACATACATTCAAGTATGCTTTGTAAAAGACTAGTAAACGAACTTTCATGTTTACATGTTATATCGATAGAGCTACCGTACCGCGCGCTATACTATGCCATAGCCAGCCATAGGTGGCGTGTGTACGCGGCCATTTCCTGCCAGTTCCCGAAGGAAGCCCGTCTGACAAATTTTTCCCGCTGAAAATGCAGATTTGGTGAGTATAGCAGAACAATTTTTACTTAGTCAGAATAGAGAAAGAAAAAAAAGGAAAAAGGGGCACAATCCATTCATGGATTGCTGGAGCACAAAAGAAGTAAGAAAGAGAAGGAATGTGAGAGTGGAAAAAAGTGATACCTACTTCGACCGCGAAGTGGATGACTGTAAAAGGTAAATGGTTCTACCAGAACCATTTACATTGTAGATGTGACTAGAGCCACATCTACTAGTAAATAGGTCCAGTTAACTGGACCATTTACACGCAACACATAGGAAAGTGCGTTCGCATCGACACCTAGCTGATGCCATCTACCGACAAGAAATCGCGCAGGAAGCTTGCTCTTGAATGCTAGTGCGTGAGTATTCAGACGCGTCCGTTTGCGCTATCAATCCCTGAGTCTTGGCTTCGCCTGACTCGCTCACCGCCGCGACGAAACACGTGTTATTCTATGAGAGACCGATTTTCTTTGCAATGGGATTTTATAGCGCGGGGTGGGCGTGCACGCTTCGGACGTAATAATCGATATATGAAGGGCGTATTTACTCAAAATACACATTTACTAAAGAGTCTCCTTTTAAGAATTTGAATAGTTTACCTTCCGATTTCATTAATTCAAGTGTGATCAAATTCATCAAAACTTGAAATGATACAAATATGAACGATGATGATCGGACTCAAATTAATAAAATCCGAATGTAAACTATTCCTAGTCTTAAATTGAGACTATTTAGCAAATTTGTATTTTGAACAAATAGGCCCTTCATCAGGGTTCATACTTTGTGTTACGTTTCAGAGTGTGCAGCAACTACTAATTTTTTTCCAGAGAAAAGGAGCTCAAATGTTACGATTCGGATTTCAAAGGACAATACAAACAGCATATTTGGTAAGCATCTATAGTAGTTTAACTTTATCAATGTTAAATAAATACAATCTCCAATAGTGTTTTAATCATGAAATAATCCATTGGAGATTCAAAATGTTACTCAAATCTACCGTACATATGACCAATGCTAATTGACCTATGTGTGACTAGAGCCTGCTATTGCTAATACCCACATCTACTAGTAAATTGGTCCAGTCTACTGGACGATTTACACGCAACATATAGGAAAGTGCAATATGAGCGATGTACCTACCTGATGCCATCTACCGACAAGAAATCGCGCAGGAAGCTTTGTTCTTGAATACTAGTGCATATTGACTATTCAGACGCGTCCGTTATATTGCGCTATTCGATCCCTGAGTCTTCGCTTCGCCGCCTCGCTCGCCGTACATGTGCGCTGCCATGCCATGGCGAGCGTACGTTCGTGTAGCATTGCAAGCGAAGCAATTTCCGGGTAAACTCGTGTGCATGCGATATGCTGCATGCATTTAAACATGCTCGCGCTGGCTCCGATATGGATATACATGGCGGCAATGTGCTGTTTATGTCGCTATGTTTGCGAACTTTTTGATATTTCAGGTAAGAAAATTCAATTTGAATGTTGTAATGTCGATCTCAATTGGCAATTGTACCTGCCTTACGCGGTATAGCGCTACTAGAAACCAGCACCATTGTAATGGTTATCTCTCGGAACCGATAAGGGCACTTCCCACATACACAGAGGGTATGATTGTGTGATTATGCAGGTATGAATTACGTATTTATTTTGAATACAATGTATGTATTCCTATAATCTATAATATTTTTTATTTTCTACCTTTTTCCCTTATGTTCTAGTACAGTGTCCATGGCATGCAGTATGTGACGAAGCTAATTGCATCATGCGCGCACGGCGTCCGCGCAGTGTTGTAGTGCTGGTTTTTGAGGTTCATAGGACATGGAGCCGCGTAGATTTTTTCCCCAAATTACTGATTTTGAGCCTTGAGAGTACTGATTTCATGTTCTAGAGGTTGGCAGCTCTGCAATAGCTGGGACAGGCTTTTCCATTAGCAGCATGTTTTTTTGGGTGTGGGGGATTTTTGAGGAGGGAGTGTGGGTATTGCTTTATTATTTTGTTTTTTGGGGGTCCTGAACGGCTGACCGTTCCCCCCCCCCCCCCCCCCCCCCCCCACAAAACAAAAATTATTATTATTATTATTAAACAAAATATGATAATAAATAAATCATAAAAATAAACACTAACAAATTATTCAAATAAAATACAACAATTAGAATAATACTAATGCCATTTTCCAGTGTACATAATAAGTAATATTTGGGATGATAGTGTGTTTAAAAAAAAAAATTTAGTGTGGGTTTCCACCAGTAGCCCAACATATTAAATTTGAAATTGTTGATTTATAATACAAAATACTACTACGAGTTCTATTATGTATAATCATGTGCATATTTGTCGGGAAGGAGATCATGGGCCAGCAGGGAGGGATATGGTACATGCGTGTGTGTGTGTGTGCGTGTACGTGCGTGTGTTAGGTAAGGACCGTCAATCGGGGATACACACAAGTTTAAAACACCGGCAAACAAGGATATTCCAGAAACCGGGCATATCCCCGGTTTCCGAACAGGGGGGTATAGTGCTTCAGGGATCGTCTTAAGGGCTGTACTGTATGTTATTATGATTTTTAAAGGATATCCCTTATATGCCCGTTTTGCATGTTTTTTGACATGGTGGGTGTATAAGTGTGTGTGTGTGTGTGTGTATGCAAGTGAATGTGTGTGTATTTTTAAACCCTCCAATTGGGCATATTGCCATGTTTACACACCAGCAAACCAGGGACAAGCCAAACATCATTGAACAAACAGGCGTATCCCCGTTTGAAGGTGTTTATAACATTGAAAAAACCATATCCCTGATTGAAGGCTCTTACAAGTATGTGTGTGTGTGTGTTCTATTCAAAGATCAGCTGTTATGTCATCCAGCCATGATCTTATCATCACAACATTACAACCACAGAACAATAAAACAAAGGCAAAGACAAAAAATGTATTAATCAATCAATTGAAGGGGTGGTCAGCGGATTGCCCCTTTCCGCCCCCCCCCCCCCCCCCGCCGCCTTCCCCCGTAGTTGAAGGGAATGGGAGGTTTTCATGTACATTTTAATGATGATTTTTGTTTTTTATGTTTTAATCATTTTTTTTCGGGGGGGGGGGGGGGTTTGGGGTCAACTCTATGGGGGAAGGGGGGTTCCAAAACAAACACAATTTAGTTTGGCAAGAAGACTACATGTAGATGGGATTATGTTGCCTAACGACACACACAAAAGATATAACAGTCTATTCATATGTTTTCAAGACTGTCGTCTGCTACTACTAGTTCAGGATCCAGTTGATTGGAAAAATTCCAACTCTGAGGTTTATTTCTTTTTATATTGCTTTTATCTGGTAAAATCATGATCTCTTTTAAAACACAGATTTAAGAAAAGATTCACAAGATAGACAAAATAGCATAATAGTATTACAATGATGGTCATGTGTAACATACAAAGTATTTTACACATGACAGAACAGGTATGATACAACCACACGCGTGTGTCTTTACCATCCAGCCACACGCGTGTGGCGATATCCATAACACGTACAGCTGGATACAGCCACACTCGCGCATGCGCATACCCAACATTTCTGACTTGTATATTGAACATTGAGTCAAGTTTATACAAAAAGAAGCGGCAAGGCCAGGTTTCGAACCGGGAGTCTTTAGATTATCAGACAAGCACACTTCTGAATGCGCCACATCGATTCGCTTGGTTTGCGGCGGGACAGAAGGGGTTTTGTCTTAGTTTCGGGGGATATATAACCCTAACCTAAACCCTAACCCTAACCCTAATTTGGTGGCTATAGGTCAGATTTAGTGGCTATAGGTCAGATTTAGTGGATATAGGTCAGATTAATGGTATAAGTCGGTATGCACAGTATGTGCTGCCGTAAGAATAGCCAATCGGCGTGTGGCTGTATCCAGCTGTACGTGTTCTGGATACCGCCACACGCGTGTGGCTGGATGGTAAAGACACACGCGTGTGGTTATATACACTGCCTATAAGTAATACTAGGGCAATCCTCACCCCAGGCAGGTTGCCTATCGTAACGCAAGTACGTTTTAGCTCCCCTGTGTACTAATGCAATGGGAGCTACGTACCTACGTACGTACGTAAGTTTTCACTAAATACCTATCATGATTTACCACCAAGACTAATTTTTAAAGTACTTCATGTTCATTTACATACAGTGAATACATAGAATAGTTGAAATCAGGACATTTATTGAATTTTTCACGAAATAAAACAAAATTAAATCAGTATGCATGTCAATGTTAGTGATTTGTACACTGCCTCGCCATGGGGCTGCCTCAAGCAGCAGTCCCATAGTCCAGGGGTGGGCAATCCTGCACTTTAGTAGGATGTATTATTTGTGGTCGCTAACTTCAACCCTAACCTTAACCCTAACCCTAAATTTGGTGGCTATAAGTCAGATTAGATTTATTGGCTATAATTAGATTTAGTGGCTATGGACTATGGCAACGCTCGAAATTAACTTTTTTTGCTGGTGGCCCGATCGGGCAAGTAGAATTGGTATTTATCCAATATTGGTGGCCCGAAACAGAAATTTGGTGGCCCGAAAAAACAAGGAAAAACAAAAGAAAACAGTGACCGGTAATCTTAGCTTTTCATAAGAATTAATTAATGAAAATAACATCTAAAATCACCACCCTGATCAAAAATCCGTAAAGGAATATATAAACCCAACATTGAATCAGTAAAAGGTAATTTTGGAGTGATGAAATGTTACAATTTCAGCCCTTTCTCTGTGCGATTTTGTCAACTTACAAGTTCAAAGTTGAAATTATACACAAAACAACATGCATGGGACTGAACTGGAACTCTCACAAAATTGGCATGAAACATCTACAAAAGTACAAAACTAGATGAAACAAAATCTGTACTACCTTATTATGAGTCCTATATTTGAAGTTCTTTCAAATTATGTGATGCTTTGAAAGATAATAAGGCCTTTCTGGCTTTCTTGCCCAAACGAATTTGCGCAAATTGGACTGAATTGAAGACAAGTCACAGCATAGTTGCAGAGTTGACTAGACTGTGTGTGGCTATGCGAATTGCTGTATTAAGCTGATGTACATACCGTCCCCATTTATAATACATGGGGCCAGGTACAAGGTACCAGCATGTGTGTACACTTCTAGTTCTACTTGTATGCACTAGTAGTAGACGGGTAAATCAGTCTTTCTCTTTGTTGTTTGTCTCCCCAAGACGTCATAATTTTCATAGGCACCTCCAGAACGAGATGAATTTTTCTGTCTAATCACGCACATTTCTCCAGATTATCGCCGTTAGCAGATTTGCGCTCGCTATTTTGCAGATTTTTTTCCACTGATTTCCTTTGTTTTTTATGCCTGGTTTCGGCGATGTTTGAAATGTCAAATTTTCAGATTTACATTTGAAAATCTTACTGGCCCAATCGGGCCACTAAAATAGAGCAATTATGTTTTTTTGGTGGCCCGACAGAGATTTTTGGTGGCCCCGGGCCATCGGGCCTGTGCTAATTTCGAGCGTTGACTATGGGCAGTATGAAAATTGGCAACCAAAATTCAGCACAAACAGTAGACTTGAATCTAGTCAGTGTAGGGAGATCGGTGAAAATTGTTTTGTTTTTTTGCAACCCAACAAATTTAGTATCACTGGAAAGCTTGTCTTGTCTTGTTAATACTGCAAAAATCGCTTCCAGATGGTGGCTATAAACATGCAGGCCTTTATGCAATCAAGGCTATGCACTAAATTTCTGCCTTTTCAAGCAGATCCTTAAAATTTAAATGTTGAAGCAGCCGCCGTTTTAATGTTTGACGTCAGTGAATTTCAGAGTGGAATGGTCGGGGGGTACAAGGAAAAACGGTAGCAGTTCTTGCTACTTAAAGTTGTATCATAGTTTAACTTTAACCGCCACCAAAACGTTTGGGCAGATATAATCGGCCCTGACTTTGACATGCTACTACATGCTTACTGAGTCAGGTCATGAGTTGTAAGCTGAACTGTGATTGGTCGAGAAGTATGGCAATGTATGATGTAACAAATAAAGTCTGTCATTTTGTTTGACCAATAGGGACACAGAGAACTCGACCTGCAGATAATATGAGTAATTGAAGCTATCGTTAACACATTATCCCATAGTGCGAGTGCTCAGTGATAGTACGTAGCAGACACTCACACTCTGAAAAATGAAGGACATTTGACAAATTAAAGGACCTAAAGAATACAACGTACTTTGACACTTATTCCATAGTTGATGACTTGAAACATAGGTCTGCCGAAAAAAAATCCCTGAAAATAAACACAGTAGTGATTTAAGACTAGTTTTCTGATGCCAAATCTCACTTAGCAGCCAGTTTACGCCCCACCCACATTTAGGGTCCGGAATCGGCAGCGTGATCGACATGTGATTGACAATTCATTGGCTTACGTCATGACGCGTCATCTACAGAATTTAGTTCATTAGTCCGTTCTTTAGATGACGTCACATTTTGGCGATTTAAAAGGGGCGTTCCCAGGACAATTAGATATTTACTCATTACCCCAAAATTGATTGATTTCATGAGAAATGACTGCCAAATTCTTTTTCTTCTGGGAAAATTACATATAAAGAGCCAAATTGTGAAAATTAGGCCATCTACACACTGTAGTTCGTTTAAGGCTGAACAGTGCACATGCATGCTTGCTGAAGGATTTTCACAATGGAATACAAACTCTCTGGTCAACCAAAACACCAGAATCATTCTTAATCTTAGATCTACATCTAACAAAGCATTTTATATCTTTTAATTGCAGGGTCAGAATGATACTCCTGATCTAGACTTTGAATATAATGACGCCAACAAGTACACAGCTGAAATTGCAGGTAAGATTAAATTAATTGTTATTTAAAACGAGCCCTAAAAAACATGAAAGAGCTCCCATAATTCTTTGAGTTCAGAGTAATACAATTTTAAAGGGATAGTATAGTTTTGGTCAAACTGAATTTTAGTAGCCAAAACCTGCACCATAAATTACAAACTAATAGTTATAACTCCAACATGCTCGAAAGGTATACAAAATTGCAAACGACTAAGTAAACAGCCTGTTTTCATTCAAAAAGAGCCGTTAAAACACAAGAGGGCACAATCCTAAAACGCATCGGTTTCAACCATTTTTTATAAAAAATTGTGCATGTGATGTTTTGTTAAAATAATTATTAAATAGAGAGATTATCAACAACTATTCAAAAAACATTTTTTGTAAATTTTTAGAAAAAGTGTAAGCATTTAATATTTTATTTCTAAAATCATCAAATAAATGTGGGATCCCATATTTATTGATATTTCAGCTGTTTCTGAACCGATTTTGATCATGACAATCAGTTTTTCCATTACCTCACAAAATTTGTTATTGAAGTACCCCCTCTATACCAAAACTCAACTATTCCTTTAAAGCATGACCATACTGTTGTGTGGAGCCCATGCATTGTCTATGCACCCTGTGCTCCAAGGAAATTGTGTGTATGGCATGTAAATGGTCATACCCTAGTATTAACACTTACATTGTAGATGTGGTTGAAAAGGCTATTTTTATGCAGGCAAACTAAAATAGCCCCCAAACTAAACTGGGTTCCAAAAGAAACTTATCACTTCTTCAGAGCGACGATCACTAAAATCCATAGCATCAAATTTAATCATATTTAGACACAGATAAGCTATCATTCTCCTTATGAAGCATATCTGAAAAATTGAAAGGTTGCTTTTGCCAAAAAAGAGAAAAATGCGATGGAATCGCTACAGGTCACTTTACAAAATCACAGAAACTGCTCGCTGCGAACCTCCACGAAAGGCGGTCTACATATTCAGAACTTCCAATAGCTATTCATTCAATATCAAAGGCGGGTCATGTAACCACCAGGCTGGCTATTGTCCGTACCGAGCTCCGTGCCCAGAAGGCGAGCACTTTCTGTGATTTTTGAAAAATTACCTCTTGCGATTTCACCTTATTTTATTCTTTGTTGACTAAATCAAACATAATTTTGTTTAGATGTGCATGCTGAGGAATATTATAGCTAATCTATGCCCAATTATGATTCATTTTTATGCTTCAGATTTTAATGTGTGTCACTCTGAAGAAGTGATAAGTTTCTTTTGGAACCCAGTTTAGAATGTTGTTTTCTCCCTACTTTTATCTTTGTCCTTTGAATCATACAGTATGCATCAAAATAAACTTTCCAAATTACTGCAGTAATCTGCAGTAATCTGCAGTAATCCATATATAGCAAAAGTTACCTTTCTATGCTGTATGTTTTATTCCATGATTTTATGTGCAATATGATGGAAAGATTAAATCACAAAAACAAAAAATATATTAGGTTAGTTGAAGCTTAAACTGTTGTGTAAAAAATATATTCCTTCAGCCTACGAACATTACAAAGAAGCAAAATAAAACTGAGAACAAAATTAGGGGCTAGGTGCCCAATTACGGACCAGAGACATTTACCATGGTAATTAGCATCATTGGCCCGAATTCTCATCAATGGCTCAATTTGTGCCCGGCCTAAAAAGACAAAGACTACCGGTAACCAGTTCAACCATTTTGCACCTGCAGACCTATTGTGTAGTTACTATTGACCACTGGAGATATTCGAATCGTTTCCTTTAATTATCCAGTCAATCCCTTGATTTCTGATTATAGACATCAGGACAATGGGCCCTTTGAAATGCAGTCATAGTGTAACTGGTCACCAGCAATACAATGTCCTGGATCATCCAGGACACAATTTGGCTGATGACCGACTATACTATGACTGAATTTCAAAGGGCCCATTGTCCTGATGTCTATAAGCAGAACTCAAGGGATTGACTGAATAATGAAAGGAAACCATTAGAATATCTCCAGTGGCCAATAGTAACTACACAATAGGTCTGCAGGTGCAAAATGGTTGAACTGGTTACCGGTAGTCTTTGAGTCTTTTCACACGTCTGTCAAGTTGTGATTGCAATCACGATTGGAATCATGTTAACAATCACAGTGATTCTGTTGCCTTGCTTTCACACAACGAAAAAGACTTCATGCAGAATGTGATTACAATCACGATTCTGGAGACGTACCTGTCAATCAAACAAGGAGATGACTGCACTCGAAGCGAAGAGCGCCCGTTTTATCGGCGGAAGAGGTCACGTAAGCTCAGCCTCCCAAATGGTGTTTTGGAGGTCAAACCATTCACACTAAAGATTTGCACTGTGATTTGAGTGAATCATGATTAGAAAACACTTCCGGACCGCGATTCGAGTTTCGCGATTCGTGATTCTAGTTTACTTTCACACGGTCAAAAATACCGTGATTGGAGTGAAAAATGATTCCAATCGGGATTGCAATCACGGTTTGCAGACGTGTGAAAGGGCTCTTTGTCTTTTTAGGCCGGGTGCAAGTTGAACCACTGATGAGAATTCGGGCCATTGGCTCTAACTCATCGATGTCAATATGCTAGAATAACAAACAAGTGAACAGAATGTAGCAGAGCACACATACCGCCCTTACTCATTCAACTGTAAAGGCTTATACAAGCATATTAAGAGATCAGTGGAACTAGGTCTGGTCCTGGGTCATGATCGCGCTCTTGGCCACAGTTCTACACTGTTACCAAGTAAACCCTTATATATTAAATCTCTTTTCGTCTGATTTTTCTCTCTACAGAATTATACAGTTACACTGAAGAACCTGAATTTTCACTGGGGCAGAAGTGTTTTGAGGAGGACTTTCATTCATATGGTAAATATTTATTTGAATATCTTTGTTTTAATTAAAATAAATACAATAAAATAAGATTAACTTGTTCCCTACTAGATTTTGCAATTTCCATAGAATTAACCCATAGCCTACTGGAACCTCGTGTACTTTGTATAATCTCTATGGGGATGGTAACATCTAGTAGGGAACAGGTTAATACAGGGTCCACCATGTAGGCAAAATTTGAAGTTCTACATGTATAATGAACAAGAAAACAAGTCTCAACTTTGAGTTTTCTACTTTGAGTTTGTGTTCAACATTTTCAGTGGACTAGAATGGACTAGAGTCAGTTGGAGGTGGGGAGACAGATGATACATGGAGTGTGCTAACAGGTAGCAGAGGATGAAAGCAAAATAAATAAATAGAATATGATTAACTTGAAAACTTGACTTCAATTTCATTTTATCAGTGGACCAGAAATGGAGTCAGTTGGACGAGGAGCGACAGATGATGCACATACTGAGGCTACAGAACAACCTAGAGTGTGCCAAGAGGGAGCAGAGGATGAAAACGGCCAGGGCAGTCCTCTATCTGGCACAAGGTACAGTACAGTAACCAATGGTGTAGCCAGGGATTCTCCAAGGGGGGGGGGGGGGGGGTGCTGTCAACCTGCAAGAGCAGAATGTGCAAGCCGCTTCGGTGGGATCCAGGGGGCAGAGGCCCGCTCACCTTTGGATTTTAACTACTCAAAGCACAGAAACAAAAAATTCCGGCTAACAAGCAAGCGACAAAAAAGCTATGCCACTGACAGTAGCTTATCTGGGAGTTGGACTTGGAGGGGTGTGTGTTTGGAGGGGGTCAAGATTCCCAATGCATGGGATCCAGGAGCCTGCCATACAGCCCCCTTCTTTTTGTCCTTTTAAAAGCTTATTTAAATGGCATCAGGGATGCGGCAGACTGCCCCTTCTCCTCTTTATATACATCAATAGGTTGCTTCAATTTGTCATATGAAATTAAAAACTACATTTTCAATTGGAAGTCTCCCTATATTTGAACTTACTTCATCTGAAACGCTGCATCTCTTTGCATGATCCCTTGCACTTTCCCTAACTTGATTTTGTATCAATTTATTTTGATGGTGCATAACCAAAAATATATGTATGGTTGGTTTGTGAACATCAAGTACAAACGCTACATACAACAAATGGTCTGCAGTTGCTAGACTAATAGGGTAGAATTCACAAAGGAGGTTTGTAGGAGGTTTGTACAAACCATGGTTTGACCATGGTTTACATCTATGGAATGCCATTTGTAAACTGATGGAGAAAGAATGTAAACTTCTTACTTGTTAACAATGTTGATTTACAATTTACTTGTATACGAGCAGCATTCCATAGATGTAGACCATGGTAAAACCATGGTTTGAACAAACCTCCTACAAACCTGCTTTGTGAATCCGGGCCAATGTCTCCGAGTCCAAATGAAAAGACCAATGGTCAATTATTTGATACAAAAAAGCCCTAATTCGAGTGAGTTCGAAAATGTTGTTTTCTTCAATTCATATGTTCATGCTACGATATATTTTGAGCTTGCATACACACCATCATTCATGAAAATTCACTTGCCTTTGTTTTTCTAATTATATCTTTGCAGGAGTGTTTAGTGAGTGTTCTTCCGAGGAGGACCAAGCGAGATGGTGTCGTCATAACTGCTTCCTGCTTTATCGGTGTGGCATCTTCACAACATTCGTAGAGCTACTCTGCATGGAGGCTGAGTGAGTTTAACGATTTGCATGTGTGGTGATGTAGAGGGCACTATTTGAAATACTACACAGCAATTTGCCATTCGCCATTTTAAACTTAGCTAGTTTGTGCGTACTGTATGAGCTCACAAGATGGCACTGTACATGTGACTTTAAATTTGAACAAACTTAGTCATGTATTTTGTAACATACATGTATCTGGGCACCGTTTCATAAAACATTTCCAATTATTGTAATGGTTCAAATATTGTAACTAGTAGGTCAACAGCCATTAAGCATGCAACATTGTAGCTGTTGCCATGGTAGTTACAATAATTGGACAATTACAATTGGAAAAGTTTTATGAAACGGGGCCCATTTATTCTGTTTATTTTTATCCATTTCTAGTTCATTTGTTTGTTTGTTTGGTTAATACTTTCCCATGTTTTGAGGGAACAAATTAATATGATTTATTAACCTGTTCCCGTAGCCAAGGGGTGAACTCATATAATGACCTTTCTGTTGTTTTACCAGGAATTCTGTGGCAGCATCAACAGCCTTACGCAAGCCAGCTGTGTCCATAATAGACAGTACTGATTTAAGGTAAAGAACAACATTACAATATAATCTATAATTGTATTGCCTACTAGGTACTGCCTAGAATAAGATTCAGTAACAGTTTGTGTGCTGCCTTTGATAAAGATTCTCAGAGCATTGCAAACTAAAGCCTTTTTTTGTTGGTTACATTTTACTTCTGGCGTTATGCAGAACATAGTTTTTGTTGGAGATTTAAATTAGATTTAGTTTTGTCATTTTGGAAGTGCAGCTGGTGGCTGTGCAGCTGGTTGAGAAAGAGAAGGAGACACTTTTCACAAAGTCAATTTTTGTACTTTAGAGATAATCATGTTTAAAGTCTCGGAGCCTTCTGAAAATGATACTTGTTGATGTAATATTCCCCAACATTAAAAATAATTAGTGTCTGAAAATTTGGCATCACTTTAGGTTGTGACCGACAAGATGGCAGAACTCAAGTTAGCCAAATAATGACTTGACACCCTTTTCACTCTCACCTGACATTGGGCCGTATGCATAAAACGTAGCAATTGCTTATAAGCAATTGCTTCAAGCACAAGCAAGAGCTTGTCAAGCAAAAGATCAAGTTCAAGCAATTGCTTAATTTCATATGCATAAGCTTTTGCTTGTGCTGAAACCTTTTGCTTACACTGCCTAAGCAATTGCTTACGTGTTGAACAAAGCATCGTTACGGTTGTGCGAACATCGCACTGCATGACAACAAAGGGGATTCGTACTGTATGCAAACGTCGTGTAGTCCCTTGCATAGCAGCTTTCCCTGGTCGTGCCCAACCTGGCAACAGTATTTTTCTTACGCAAATATTTTCAAATCATGAACAAAATTGCCTACATGGATATAAATGTCTAAAATAACAGCCATTTTATTAAATATGTAATCACAACATAACCTCTGGAACCAGGAGTTCTAAATCATCCTGAAACGGTATTAAAACTTGATTCTAAAACGCGAATGTCCTTAGTAAGCAAGAGCTCAAGCTGGTCTGGAGGTGCTTGAAAAAACGCAAGCAATTGCTTATCAAGACAAGTAAAAGGTTTGTTTTATGCATACGGTTTTAAGCAATTGCTTGTTTGGTTAGCAATTGCTTACGAGCAGTAAGCAATTGCTTGTGCTTGTAAGCAAAAGCTTTTGCTTGCAAGCAATTGCTTGTTTGTGTGCATACCGATTCAAGCAAAAGGCTAGCACAAGCAATTGCTTGTTTTTATGCATACGGCCCATTATGTAACTAAAAAGTAAAAAGTAATGTATACAGATTAATAGTCTTTGTCCTTTTCCTGTTGTTTTTGTTAGAGTTGTGCTGAGTGTGTTGTACATCATGGTGGAAACACTGAGGACAGGGAAAGAGGAAGACACAGAAGAAATGAAATCAGACATCAAAAACTTCAAAGCCGAAATTGGTAAGTAGGACAAGTTAGCTTGCCTCATTGTAAGACTAATTTAGTTTTGAATTCAAACATAGAGGAAACTGACTAGAAATATTTTAAATGATTGAAATTGAGCCAAGAAAAATAGGCTTCGCCGGGAATCGAACCAGAGACCTCCGGATTGCTAGGCCCGTGCTCAACCCAATGAGCCACAAAGACTCTTGAATAGGGGGCATTCCCATGAAACCCTTTTCATTGCTCGATTAGTCAGAAGCTATATAAACCGGGCACTAACACAAGGATAATTAAATCAACTTTATTACAAACAAGGAAAATATGATTTTATATTGTGAATTTACATATCCTTGAATATTTATCTAGAAAAACAATTTTGACAACATATTGTTAAAAAATGCTAAAAATATCCCTCAGAAATTAAAAAAAGACCCCCCCCCCTTTAAATTTGCGTAGAGTTCAATACAAAACAGTGATAATTTTGTTAAGTTTCCTTCTGATTTGCCTGCAGGTCAAACAATGAAGGGAGAAGAATCACTTGCCATCGTCCTCTTTAACATGGTCACCAAGTTCTGCAGTGGCCATGCCCCACACTTCCCAATTAAGAAGATATTAGTACTGCTATGGAAATCAATTCTGGTAAGTAGCTGTATCATGTAAACAGGTGTTCATGTATACATCATCTACTTCTTCCTGTTGACTTCCTCCAGTCTGGAGAACTGCAAATCAATGCAGATATGTTGCCCTAGTCATCAGCGTGCACCTCAACACTTCATCATTACATTGTAGTTGGTTAAGAAACATCAGAAACGCAAAGAGGGTTTAACTCTCTTATTCATAAAAATGTAACTATAGGTCAAATGGCATTTGTTCCCTCCCCCACATATTTTGAATATTTTGCCTCCCTTCTTTTTTCCCTTTTTTTTGCAGATGTTTTGTTCGCATGTGTGCCAAATGTTTGCTTATACTCTAAGAAGTATAATTTGTATGTATGTACTCTGTATTGTTATTTTTTCAGACGTGCTATTAAATAAACTTGAAAACTCAACTTTAAAATTTAATCTGGTACAAATTACTTCTCTTCAAAATCATACATTTGATTTATTTCTTGCAGTTTTCACTGGGCGGCATGACAGAGTTCACAGACATGAAGCAAGTATCCAGGAATGAGGCAGGCCTACCACCTGTCAAGGAGGATACCATGGCCGTTGCCAAGACGATGAGAGCATCCTCACCCCCCATGGCTTCAGCGGAGGTGTTTGATCCGCAGCGCAGATCATCCAGAAACAGAAGGGTAAAGTTGAACATTATGTATTTTGAAAGTAGCAGATCAACCCATTTGGGGCAATTTAACTTTAGTATGAGACACTCATTTATAGAAGGGTTTATCTGCAAAAATCAATAAGTTCACTTTTACAAATTTGAGATAATTGTGATTTAACTTGCTGAAAAAATAATTGAAATAATACAAAAAGATGTAATATGTGTAGTTTTAGTTGTATTTTTATACGAATATTACAAAATACACCTTGACATACAAATCAGTAATAAGCCAAGAAAGGTATCAAAGGTATCAAATTAAAAAATAGCTTTATCAGTATTTGTATATGAAATCTTCATATGCCCTAGTGCAAATATTTGTTAGGGGGTTAGACATGCTGCATTAAAGCTAGCTTTGGGTAGCCTCCAAAACCAAAATATTCAATATTCACTTTTATTACCAACTTTTAATTCAAAGAAAGATAAATTAAACTGAATAATTCAACACAAGCTAAGTAGTCAGCATAGTTAGTGTTGAAATGAAAAGTGTTTCTGTTTCAGGGGAAAAAAGGTTTTAGACCAAATTAATTGCAAATACTTTCAACCTAGTGCTTAGTTGAAGGGATTCTAATGCAGATTTGTCTTGTTTGTATGTAATAGTCAATTCCCAACAGAACAGATTGTTAAAGGGGTAGTTAAGTTTTGGTATAGAGGGCACTGCACAAAATAATTTTTTTGTGAGGTAATGAAAAACTGAATGTAAAATTTGAAAGAGAATAAAATTTTAATGGCAGAATAAACTTTATTTGATCAAAATCGGTTCAGAAACGGCTGAAATATCAATAAACATATCCAATCGGAATAAATCTGGGGCCCAGATTTATTCGATGATTTAAAAAAAAAAATTAAAAATGCCTACACTTTCTCAAAAATGTTCAAAAGAGGTTTTATATAGTTGTTGATGATCTCTCTATCTAATCATTATTTTAACAAAAAGTATGTATAATTTCGTATGAAAAATGGTTGAAACCAATGGTTTTTTTTAGAAAGCGCCCTCTTGTGTTTTAATGTCTCTTTTTGAATGATAACAGGCTTTTTAATTAGTCGTTTGTAATTTTCTATACCTTTCGAGCATGGTGGAGTTATAACTATTAGTTTGTAGTGTTATTGTGCAGGTTTTGGTTACTAAAGCTCAGCCTTACCAAAACTATAATACCCCTTTAAAGTCTAAAGCAACATTTACTTGAGTTATGCATTCTAATGGTTTTCTGATATTTAATATGAAACGCCATACTGATTTCAAGCATTAATACCTATTCAGAACATGATTGTACTAATATTCTGATCCATGACTGCATAACAATGGGGAATCTTTAATAAAGATTTTCATCTCAAATTAGTATCCAATTTATGAGTTTATTATCATTACATTCATTTACAATACATATTTGATATACATTTTAAAACTTCAATTCTCAGAATTGATTGTAAAAAATACTCATTGAATAGAATGTCAGCCCTATGTTATCTTTATTAGAAAAAACATTTTTTCTAGAAGGTAGTGGTGCAGCCAGCCTTCTTTGAAAAAATGTCAGTGTTTTTTCAGGAAATTTAGCAAGAGGCGACTTGTATGCATGAAACTGTGTGATCTGTGTCACTTTACCAAGTAAACCATTTAAGACAATTTGAATTTGGTAGAACATACATTTTCCATAAAGTCCAGCCAGAGCATTTTGAGGACCAGTCTTGAATAGGTTTAGCTGAATAGAAATCTAGAGCATGGCCTAAATTATAGAATAAATACATACAACCAAAAAGCTTAATCAAATTAGAAACTTAATTGTTATCTGTGTTATTTTTCTTGCCATTAATATATATTTGACATTTCTTATGATTGCTGATGCTGTTCTATAAATGTGTTAAATGTGTTGTTGTTTTGGGTTTGTTTTGTTAATTACAGAATGTCTAACATTATTATTGACTTTCTTTATCCACATAGGTAGAACCAACTGACCCTGCATGCTAAATCAAACTATCAGATCTATATTATTTGTCTCTAGTCTAATCTTTAAAAATGTACTTTATTGTTAGTAAATAGTAATCACTTTAGTAGACCATAGAAAATATAGAATTTATAATAATTGTTCAGTTTTGTTGTTATAGGACAAACCTCCTTGTAAATGTATTTTACATGTACATTTGTACTGTTCCTTCAAAAGTTTGAATGTTGTTTTGGTGCTTAAAATAATTTGTTGGGACAAAATAATTATAAAGAAAGTGTTATTTTGTACTATGCTCAACAATAAGGGAAACTTGATCACATTTTAACGTTTTGAAAGCTGTACTATACAATGTTATCTGATATTAATTTGAGACTTACATTCATATACTACTGTGAAGAGTGTTTTTATCGCAAGAAAACAGTAATTAAAATAATGATAGGTGAATAAGTAGATGGGGTAGAAAGTTAGAAAATTAAAAAACAAACAGACATGTTTAGTTTGATAGTAGAAGGTCATAGAAAGATAATAGAAACAAATAGGTAGTTTAAACCTATGCAAATTAGCAGCAATTAAAAGAATGTGTTAGCATAATACTTGTACTTAAATGTAATCTCTTTCCCTTGACTGCATTTATTCTAATTATTACTTTTCAT
This sequence comes from Echinarachnius parma, assembly GCA_037951105.1. Lineage (NCBI taxonomy): Eukaryota > Metazoa > Echinodermata > Echinoidea > Clypeasteroida > Echinarachniidae > Echinarachnius > Echinarachnius parma. The sequence goes on from JBAMJV010001721.1 coordinate 20,657, forward strand.
TTTGTTTCCATATCTCTGGATACTTTCTGATAATTTTACCCCAACCAAATTCTCTACTCAAATTCCAACTGTTGTCTCTTGCCTGCTGGTTTGACCTTTCACCCCTGACCTGACCTGACCTCTGACCTGAAACTTCTTCCGATGCTGGTTACCCATGGTTACATCACCGTCTGTCACCTACCCATGATTCCTTGTGCCTCTGACATCATTGCGTCCTCGTGTACGTGGAAGTCTTATTTCAGTACTAGTAACCACTGTAACGTACCATGTTCTATGTGTGACTGTCACTGTTCTCTCTAACAAAGTTCTGGATAGATCATACCCTAACCAATTTTATGTTAATATCTGATGCAGTCGAATGGCCATCTTACCTCACTAATTATGATCGATATAGTTAATTCTCTGTTGTTTTTTGTCAATATTAATGAACTCAAATAAAAAGGACTCTTGGGTAGTCTCACTGTAAGGTTAAACATATTTATTTAGATGTTGTAGATTGAAAGATCAAGTTTAACGTTTGTCCTCCAAATATTCTATCCAGTACTTAAATTGAGATCAGTGGTGATTGTACACTCTATCCATTGACTCCTGTAGTACACATACATGTATATGTGAATCTATTTGTTGTATGTGTATGTCACTGTTCTTTTATGATTATCAATCGCATGCACATATTTGTATTTGCTTGAGTTGATATTTGTTGTTGTTTATAGTAAATGCAAAGCATTATACAGTGGAATCTCATTATAAAGAGGACTATTTGACCATGATAACTTCCTTGTTATAATTTGTTAACAAAAACATTGTCTTGACAGAAATCTTTGTTTTAAGTCTAGATCTCTCTTAGTTTGCCCACAGTTAAAACAAGATTTTATGGGGCACAATCATTTGCAGTAGCAGCAGCAGAATTGTGGAATAACCTTCCTTGGAATGTTAAGCAAGTCGATACAAAGGGAAAGTTTTAAGGCTAATGTAACAAACATAATTAGTTTTCCTCTCTATCTCTAATCTTTCTCTGTATTCATTCATCATATGCAATTCTCCCTTCTTAATATGGACATAGAGACCCTATCTTGGTTTGATATGTGCTATAAAAGAACCATTTTATAATATTGCTATCATTAGCATAGCTCTTTATAAAGAGGTTCCACTGTATATGTCATGCTTGCATGCTATTGCTTTATATGCATCTTGATCACTGCATGCTGTGATTTAATAACCTTCCTTTAATAACATTCTTACATGTAGATTTTGAAATCGTAGTACACCGTGTCCCAGAAAAAACGAAACCGGGTTTCATGGCAGAAATTTTATGTTATAATGAATAATTTCCTTCATGATATATATATGTCTGAAAAGCTATGTGTCTCTTCTTTTATTTGATATACAACTTATGGCACATAATTCACGCATGACTGAATTAGAATGATAGAAAGTGGTGTTACCAAAATTCAATTTGCGCGCAGAAATTGCAAGTTTGGGTGAGGTTTTGGGGAGAGTTTTAAGAGTAGTAAACGTACTTATTTTGAAAAAGGACAGACACCGCATGAAAATTCATAATTTTATCTTTTATATGACACCTCATGATTAAAAAATAAATTATATATGCCAGAGAACGAATACAATGAAAACATGCTTGATTCCAGCCCAAATGAGTAACTTTCCTGATCTAGCCTGTTTCCTGATCCCCAGGTTTGTGTAAATTCACTCATGCATCAAAGTCCATTGTCAGCTGCTAGTCAGGAAAGCTGAGCGACTTCTTACTCAACTTTGACTCATTCGGGCAGAAATCAGGCATGTTTTCATTGTACTCGTTCTCTGGCATAAATCATTTATTTTTTGAGCATGAGGTGTCATGTAAAAGATAAAAATATGAACTTTTATGTGGTGTTTGTCCTTTTTAAAAATAAGTACGTTTACAACTATTAAAACTCACCCAAACTTCGAATTTATGCATGCAAATTGAATATTGGTAACACCACTTTCCATTGTTCTAATTCAGTCATGCTTGAAGTATGTGCCATAAGTTGCACATCAAATGAAAGAAGAGACACAGAGCTTTCCAGGCATATATATATCATCAATTAAATTATTCATTATGACAGAAAATTTCTGCCATGAAACCCGGTTTCGTTTTTTCTGGGACACGGTGTAGAGTCAATTTATAGTACAAAAGGTAACCATAGGCAATAAAGTTAACAAAGTTGTCCAACAGTAATGTTCTTTCACACCTAACAGTGCATTATGTAGGGCTCGACACTAGCACCTGCCAGTTGGCCTAGGGCCAGAATATCTTAAAATATGAAATTGGTGGCCTGATCAGCAAACCAGATTTTCCAACTGACAAGGGCAGAAAGAGAAACCTTGAATTTTCCATGTCAAGCCTCATCCATGTTTGCAGTTTTGACCAGTAAAACGAGTGAGAATTACAGAAAAAGAATGTGTATAGAACATAATTCTGGGACCAGTAATTTTTTGTTTTAGCCACCAAAAGTTAAAAGAAATTATTTCACTTGCCCAACAAGCCCACTAGCAAAAAAACATTAGTGTAGAGGCTGTCATAACATTGCCATAAGAGCAAGGAGTTAAAAAAAAAGTTTTCTAACAATAATGATCCTTCACACTCAGCAGTGCCTTATGTTCTGTTTTCTACAAATTTAATAATCGGCCAGAAAATTATTAATATCTGTCAAATTTGTGCTTGTTTGAAATATACTTATATTACAGTGGACTTGAAATCGTGCAGCATTTTAATTTTGTAATTTAAGATTTTTTATTTATTCATTTATTGGGTAATAGATTTGTAAGTTTAAATATAAAAATAGCCAGTTACTGAATAGTTTTAAATAGAAAAATTAAGAAGAAGTAATCAAGGCATGTGTATTTAAATTTGTCATGTTATATCTAGCAAAGTTCTGATATACTATGCATGCCAGATAACAATGCATTAACATTTTGTCTAACACAATACTCACATGTTTCCATGTTTTAATAATCATATACGTATATATTTTTAATTTAATTTGATGATAACCATTAATAATTCCCTCTTGTATAATATATATGATTAACCTGGAATGGAGTATGCATAATGCATGCAGCTATATCTCTAATAGTTGTTATTTAATTTCTTTGGGATTAAATCTGATATATCGTTAAATATATATAGTGTTAAAGTAAAACACAAGAAATGTTTTAGTTTTTCAAGAGAAATCTTTAAATGTTTGATGATAGCACTCTAATATTCACATTCACACATGTTTTTCTTCACTTTTCTTTCAGTATTTTCAAATATGTTGAGCCACAAAGTTTTGTTGTTGATGTAGTGATAAAATAATTTTGAAATTGATCATTAGTTAGAAATTAGCATGTGCTACTCCATAAAACAGTGGACATTTGAAACCAGTTTAAATTGAAATCACCTTTGTGAATTCCAGCCATAAAGTGCCCTCATGATGATTACTTTGTATTGGTTATATTCAGAGCTCTAATACTATGAATTTAAAGTGAAGAATAGATATGAAAATATTCAGCTCTTATATGCTGTTGACCTATACATTAATATATATAATGCACTTAAAGTTAGGTATCAAACATCTTGTCACATGAGTATTCTGCCATTTGCATGACTCTTACCCCGCTTTGAATAAACTAGGCCTATAATGTATTTTGGATTAGCAAAGCTTGCTTAATATTAGATCAAACTGTTTTTAACATTATTTGCCAACATTGTCACCCTCCTGTGAACTAACTTGGCACCATCAGGGCTTGGTGAAGCAGAATGGCATAGATGAGCCAATGCCGGAAGATCCGTCCAGTCAGGAGAAGGAGGAGGGGAACGGGAAGGATGAGGGGAACAATGGCAGTGACGAGGAAGATGATGGGAATGGTAGATCCCCTGATACACCTAGAGAACCTAGGGTGTTGCCATGGACACCAAAAGTCAGGTGAATTGGTAGAGTACTTGGGGTGATGGTGATGGAAAGAAGATAGCATCAACAAAAAGTAGAGTTCCAAGAGGGATGGGGAGGGGGGCAGAAATGAAGAGGAATGGCAGATCCCCTGATACACCTAGAGAACCAATGGTGTTGCCATTGACAACAAATGTCAGGTAAATTGGTAGAGTACTTGGGATGATAATGAAAAAAGATTATCCTAGCACTCCTGAAAAGGGGTAGGGTACTAGTAACAGGAAAGATGAGGGTAACAGTGGGGTGAAGATGGCGGATAATTGAAAATGTAGATCGGCTGATAGCACCAGAGAACTTAAGTTGGTATGATGTACACAGAAAGTTAGGTACTGATATGTAATATATGTGTTCTCATAGTATTTTCCACACTTCGTAATTACACAAAAGTGAGGAAAAAGAAGTATTTAGAGAGAACTGATAAACATTAAAGGGACTTAGTAACATTGTCCAAATCCTCAAAATTAAATTTTAATTCTAGCGGTTCCCTTATACCTTGTTGTATTCGTATTAACAATAAAATCATGGGACAGGTTTCGGTTTTTCAAATTTCCCTTTAGTTACAAAGATATGTATGATTGAAGTATTCAGATAAGAAAAACTCCGGGCGAGTTTTTCTTCCATGTACAAAGTGAATGCAGTGAGTTACTGAATATCACTTTGCATTTTCGCTCATTACTTGGCCATACAATGTCCATTTGACTTGAAATTTTCACACAATACCCTGTGGACATATGAGATAACAACAATATACATTGCATCAACCATTCATCACTTTTTGCACATGTCAACAAAGTTACTAGATCCCTTTAATGTTTGATACCCAATTGATCCAAGAATCTTGATTATCATTTATTTTGAAAAATGTATTTTGAAAATGTTATTGTACTTTTATAAGTAAGTTTATTTGTTATGAAAGTTTACACAGATTGCAAGAATTATGAATAATAATTTCGTAATTCATGACATTTGTGAATGATGGTGATATGTGAAGATATGATGGATGCAATATGTTGAAGGTACATGTAAAGATCGCAAAATCTAGAGATGATAAACTGTAATATAATATTAAAGATTAATGTTAAAGCAGTTGTCTGTTTGGCAATATTGAATAAATTTAATAAAATCTTATAGCCATTTCTCATGTCAGAGAAATATATAACAAATAGTACATGCTTCTTCTTGTTAAATATTGAACAATACACACCTCTACATTTTGAATTTCCTCGTGCAATTATATTGCACTCGGCCTACGGCCTCGATGCAATATTAAATGCACTCGAGAAATTAAAAATGTATTGGTGTATATTATACAGTTGTTAACTGGTGGTGGACGGAAAAGCATGGAATTTTCCACTCCCAAGGGATTTTAAATGCTATTGAGGGAAGAGTAAATAAGTCCCGAGACGTAGTCGAGGGACTTATTTTCTTCACGAAATAGCATTTAAAATCCAGAGGGGAACATTCCATGATTTTCCCGACAGCAAAGTTAACAACTGTTTTATCATCTGAATTGCCATGTAACAGTGCCATGTAATATCCAAAAATATTACATGGCAGCTCATGTACTGTATTTACTAAGTCAGGTGATAATCTGGTATATTCAGCTCCGAACCATGCACTATTTGTATAATATTGTATGCCTTTATGACTAGTTTAATCGGTTTCCTGTTGTTAATGATTTCTTTCTAACTTCAGGCAAAGGGACCTTGATAACTTCCTGGATCACACCAGAAGTAAATTTGTTGGATATCAAGTTCCAGGGTAAGAACAATATTATTTCACACAAAGTTGAATATTCCTCTGAGAAAAATGTTATGCTCATTTAAGAAGCTGAACAAGAATTGAAAGTGAACTATTTGTGAAATAATTGTTTGAACCGCATTTCATCTTCGATGTCATACACAGTTAACATATATGTTTTATTCATAAAATGATATGAAAATATTCTTCAGTCGTTGGGGAATTTCATGAGCTAGGACATTGCTACAGATTTTGTGTCTAGACCTATGGGAAAATCCCTTCTTTTATTAATTTGAGTAACGCTAGCAGGCTCTTACGCAGGCAGTTTGGCTTGCACTCAAAGTCTGTGGAACACTAAACATGTCATGCAGTATAACCAGGGAAGTGGAAGTCTGTGAAATGAAATTACAGACGCAGGGTTTTGATATACACGCCATATGCGGACGTGAGGGAAATTTTTTTAAATGGCATCACAAGACAGGGTTTAAAAACTCCTTTATTTATATGTAGAAGTCGTTTTATGGAATGGAATCTTTACAGATAGTCGGGAATATTTTATTCTGATTTATGCGTGCTAAGCTTTGAAACAATTAACCAGTTGATAAAAAATATTTAAAAATCGGTCTGTTAGATGTATAGCCCTGTATAGCCCGACTAGGCAAAGTAATGGAGAGCTTAGCGTAAACTCCCCAGCATGACCCCATTGCAAACCAGACCATTCGACATGCATAACTAGTATGTAGCATATGTACAGGCTTTCAGCTGCGTAGTTATTGTAACGTAAAATGATAATCCACCAACTGGGCCAGGCCACATTTACAAGCCCGACACGCAATATCAGCTCGGCAACTGGTGTATACTTAATGCATGTGTGCCAAGCGTTTTTTACATGGGCCTTACACATTATTAGTCCAATGCACGCTGAACAGTACAGTATTGTAATGTGTGTATGTGCGGCCCAGGCCCGGCCACGGACCCCCGTGCATGGTCTGTGCAGAGAGATCGATTAGCACCGCGCTACAGTAGCTTACGTGAACGAATTTACAGACGGGCGAAGGATCATGAATGGGACAATGAAACACGTCACACGTTTTATTATTTGGAGGATTATAACCATTTATAACTCCACGAAAAAGAGGTTTCAAGCCCTAATTTTTTCAGGCAAGCTGGTAAATGACATTTTCTTTCATGTAAGACAATAACCTCGCAACTTTTAAAATTGGCTTGCAAAAGGCAGACTGTCCCTTAAAGGCGGTCTCCCACAATGAGACTCAAAGCTTGCAGGAGACTAGCTGCAACTAGTCACACTGCGAGTGTCCCAAAATTGTTAACATGTTCAAAACTTTGGAAGTGCATTTTTGGCCCTTGAAACAGTTTTATTGCTTGTGACTGAGTCCTCACACACGATGCAACTTGCTTGTGACTGAGTCCTCACACACGATGCAACTTGCTTGTGACTGAGTCCTCACACACGATGCAACTTGCTTGTGACTGAGTCCTCACACACGATGCAACTTGCTTGTGACTGAGTCCTCACACACGATGCAACTTCTTCTGCCGCAATAATAATAATAATAATAATATATACTCGATTTATATAGCGCCTAATATGATTGATAATCATCTCAATGATAGAGATCAGAAGTTGCATCATGTCTCATGCCGTGAAAAAGCAAAAGGTTCCTCATGGGTGTCGGGCTTAAGATAAATACTTGTTTTTATTGTCTGTACCTTTGATACAGTGATTCAACATCTATGGCAGGTCTCCCACATCCCATACATGAAGGTGTTCAAATTCTGAAGAAGGTAAGTGATTTTAACCCATCAGTGGGCAGTTTTTGTTCATGCTGCATTCACTAAAAGCTTGGATTGATTTAATCCAAATCCAACTTTTTCTTTGAAAAATTTGATAATCATAACAAAATAATATTCCCTCATTAAAGTTATAATTCCAGTCTTTACATGTATGTGACAACTTTCTGTGATTCAAGCTATGCAATCCATCATCAGTCTTAGCAAGGAATAGCCTCTGAAATCAAGTAACACAATTTAATGAACAATTTAATGAACAGCAGAAATGTTATGAAATTTGAATAAACTTTCGGTCATTTGAGAGATAAAAAGTATGATATTCATGTTTATCCAAATTTTGTGTCATTTGAGAGATACAATTTGAGCCCCATATCTTTAAATATTCTTTCCATATTGTGCTTGTCCCCAGCACATGTATGTCTCCCTGTCAGAACTGCAGATCAAGAGAGAGGAGGAGATCAACAAAAACCCAGTGTCAAAGGTCAGTTAAATGTATTATATGCTACAACTACAACAAACCAAGAAGCAACAACAACACACACATTAACACCTAACGTGCCAAGTGCTTGTATTGAAGCTATACGTCTATGATTGCACGCAATGGTAATAGAGTACTTGACCATGCCTATTGTATCGTGCGGTGGCATTGTATACGTAAGTGGCTCTATTGTTCAGTGCGCACCTTAATCTTCAGGCGTGGGGCATTTGCTTTTCAATAGATTCCTTTCAAATCCCCCAAAAGCGATTTAGCTGTGGCCTTCCAATTAATGGGGCACTGGAAATGTATTCCACTGGCACTTTTGGGGTTAAAGTGATCCATTAACTTCATAAGATTTTTTCTAGAAATGATATAGAAAAAAAAAACAATGTTTAACTAGTGAAATCTCAAATTGTTTGGGCTAAGTATCCAAATTTGGATACTATGGACAATCAAAGTATCTGATCAGACACTTTTGACTTCAAACGTATAGCGTTCCGAAAAAGCCTTTCAATTTAATCATAAATATCTCCATAATAAGGGATTCATTTGAAAAATCAAAACCCATTTCATCCTTTTGTTACCATAAGCCAAGCAACAAGGTGTTGTATTTGTGTCAATACAAACTAATCATTTCACATGATAATTCAGTTGAGTGTGTCATTGTATTTATTCAAGATGGAATATATCAGTAATGGGTTAAAGCCAAATGACAGTAGTGGGAAAGTTACTGAAAACATCTTTATTGGCAAAGCTAGTTCATCAATATTGTTAAATAAGTATTTAAAAAAGGGCTTGTGTGGAACAATCTGAACCTTAGTATCGTTAAATGCAGAAATATCGAAGAAATCCAGTGGCCACCCGTGAAATTTGATTGAATTAAAAAAAGTGAATGGATCTTAAAGACAATAAGAACTACCACACTAGCAAAAACAACAACCAGAAAAACACCATAATTTTGCAATGAAGTAAATCATGATCATTTCTATTATATTTTAGCTCACTTATCTGTATTTGCTTTTGACATAGGTACTTTAAAAATATCAATTTATTTACCATGTTATCTTCTGGCCATCATACATACATTCATGGTGATGTTTAGGTTAATCTTTTCACTACAGAAAATTACTTTCCGAATCAAAGAATTGCAAGACTCTTTTGGAGTGCATATTCGGCATCTGTTACGTATTAATGTCATATTAAATGTGATTATTGATCTTTTTTTATATTTTAGGGAGAAGCAGAAGCACCCCCGTCAGCTGTAGAATGTCTGTATCAGTCTATGCTGCCAAACCTACCTCAGTACATGGTGAGCCCTTGTTAAAAAACATACTTTTTGTTTGTTTCATCCCTCTTTAATAGTCTTATGCTCGGAATAGTGCTCAGCTTCTGTTTATGTTTCATTTTGTATTTTGTATTGATAAGAGGTTGATAGTTGGCATCTGGCAACCCTCCAAAGAGAGGGTGGTCCTTATAAAGCTGTGTAGGACTGCTCTTCACACACTTATGGATTGGTGCATGACAAACAGCTTGACATGTCCCGGTCCCATGCATGTGTTAGATGGAAACAATTATAAAGCCCCTGTCCTGGCACCAGATGTCTTCTTTCACTCCGCATTCGAACCAATGACTTTCCCATGTCCAAAATCACCATCTTCCACTAGCTGAAAGAGTGGTTTATCTCTTTTGTACACATGAGAACCTGTTGATTCAAGAGTTACCAGGTGAAGCCAGTTGTGTATTGGGGAAATATTTATACAAGTAGTCCCCAATCTGCAAGCTTCTGCTTCCACGGGGAGAGAAACCATTTATATGATTAATTATGGAAGTAACCTTTGTTTTATGGTTTGAATATACTGAGTTGAAAGTTTTCTATTTTTATGCCTCCGCCAACGAAGTGGCCGGAGGCATTATGTTTTTGGGTTGTCCGTCCGTCCGTCCGTCCGTACGTACGTACGTCCGTCCGTCCGTACGTACGTCCTGTTTTCGTTCTCGCGATATCTCAAGAACCGGTTGACGGATCACTTTCAAACTTGGTATGAGTGTACATATTGGGGTGACAATGATCTGTTTAGATTTTGGGGTTCATCAGGTCAAAGGTCAAGGTCACAGGACTCAATATATGTTTAAAAATGCCTCGTTCTCGCGATATCTCGAAAACCGGTTGACAGATCAAATTCAAACTTGGTATGAGTGTACATATTGGGGTGACAATGATCTGATTAGATTTTGGGGTTCATGAGGTCAAAGGTCAAGGTCACAGGACTCAATATATGTGCAAAAATGCCTTGTTCTCGCGATATTTCTAGAAGCGGTTGATTGATCTATTTCAAACTTGGTATGGGTGTACATATTGGGGTCACAATGATCTGATTAGATTTTGGGGTTCATGAGGTGAAAGGTCAAGGACGCAGGACTCAATATATGTGCAAAAAAGCATCCTTCTCGCGATATCTCAAGAACCATTTGACGGATCAATTTCAAACTTGGGATGAGTTACATACACATCGGGGTGGCAATGATTGGATTAGATTTGGGGGGTCATGAGGTCAAGGTCACATGACTCAATATATATGCAAAAATGGCTTGTTATGGCAAAATCTCAAGAACTGAATGTCAGATTTCAATCTAACTTGGTACCTGAATATTTCTTGGGAGCCAATGTAGCCATCAACATTTGGAGTCTATGGTCAAGGTCACAGAACTCAAAATATATATGAACATTTTTTTTTAGTGCACACGTTTTTTGGGGCTTGATATTAAAAATCACGTCATAGCGGAGGCATAATTTTCTACTGCGCGCAGTCGAAGATCCATCTAGTTTTGATTTGTAAACCTTGATAGATAGCACTGGCATAGATCTGTAAGTGATACCTATTGTTTAGGGCGGTCGTCTAATCTATTTATTCAATCCCCTCTGAACAACATGTATTACAGAGCATTCTACACCAGTGATAGATAATGTAATTCTAGATAATAGCCTTGTTTGTCTTCATCTCCCTGTTTCAAAGCCAAGTTTCTGTTTCTATTGGGTCGGAAAACATTTGTATAAATAATTATGGAATTGACATTTCTGTTTATGGGTTGAATATACCGAATTGAAAGTTTTTCCAGTTTCTTGATTTATAAACCTTGATAGATAATGCCATCCCTCCTCTTCATAGATAATGCCCTGTTTGTGTTTATCTACCTGTTGACAGATCTCTCTGTTGAAGATCCTCCTGGCCGCTGCACCAATGTCCAAAGCCAAGACGGAGTCCATCAACATCTGGGCTGATGTTCTTCCAGCTGTATGGTTTACATATATAAACTGTGATAAATAATTCCATCCTACGGTTTCATAGATAATGCACTTGTTATTGATCTCCCTGTTGCCAGATCTCTCTGTTGAAGATTCTCCTGGCTGCTGCTCCAACATCCAAAGCCAAGACAGAGTCCATCAACATCCTGGCTGATGTTCTTCCTGAGGAGATGCCGTGAGTAAAGATGTAAATTGTCCCTTTTGCTTTAGTGGCACAGTTAGGCAAGTCAAATTTCACTATAATCAGGGCTCCATACAAATTGTTAAAGGGACTTAGTAACATTGTCCAAATCCTCAAAATAAAATGTTAATTCTAGCGGTTCCCTCATACCTTGTTGGATTCGTATTACCAATAAAATCATGGGACAGGTTGCGGTTTTTCAAATTTCCCTTTCGTTACAAAGATATGCACGATCAAAGTATTCAGATAAGAAAAACTCCGGTGGAGTTTTTCTTACTGTGTACAAAGTGAGTGCAGTGAGTTAGTGACTATCACTTTGCATTTTCGCTCATTACTTGGCCATGCAATGTCCATTTGACTTGAAATTTTCACACAATACCCTGTGGACATGTGAGATAACAAAAATATACATTGCATCAACCATTCATCACTTTTTGCACATGTCAACAAAGTTACTAGATCCCTTTAAAATATTATTAAATGGACACAATAGCGTCCAATTTTTTTTAAAATTGATAATAAATGCTTGGTCCAATAACTTTTTCCAAGGCTGTATATTCTCATCAAGCCCCTCCACACACAGGAACCTGGGCATGTATTCTGTAAACTAACTTTTCTCAAAAACTGTATTATCTTAGGCTTGGGGAGTTGGGGAAATTGAAGTTAAAGGCGTCAGGTAGTAGATCAAACAAGTTGTAGACCAAGCGAACATAAACCAAACAGGATTTGTCCATTCCTTCAATAAGTTCATGTGGATTGTGCAGATCCAGATATTTTTTAGGGGCTTGGCAGTCTGATGGGAGATCTTTATCTTCTTGCATTTGGATGATGGCCAAGCATACTTGCCTCAGCTAACTGCAAATTAGAACAACAACAACATCATGAGAAAACTGCTCTGTATTGTGTAACTAGTATTATGTAATAACATTTGTTTTTCTTAATAACTGAGTTATTTAGATACTTTCCATGCTTTATCATTTAATTGATTACAATATAGCCTATATAGTCTAGTTGGGCCAGTTTTTCTCTCGACTCTAACCCTAACTGGGAACATACATGAATCAGTCCCTTTACTTTGCTTGTCCTTAGACGTAATTTGTGCTACATGTAACGCATAAGTTGTATGAAATTGTGGGTCATTTATTAGAAAATACTTGGAAGAAGTTCCATTGACTACTGTATAAGCTGTTAATTTCGCGAGGGTTTTATTTTCGTGAATTTCGCGAATCGGTAACGAGACGCGAAAATGACAACACGCCAAAATATTGCCAATCTTGTCAGCGGGCATTCGCATTCACTTGGTCAGCCAGTCCCCCGGCAGACATCAAGTAGTGGTCTGGTAGCTACCACAAAAAAGAAAGCAGCTGTCGTAGCTCAATTTATCTAGATCTAACCTGAACTAGAAATTCACCTCAATCTATTTCCTCTACTTACGTGACTGCAATGAATTTGGGAATAATAAAGAAAAAATGCGCGCCAAAACAAGAATACAACAGCGCCAGGTCAGATCCGCATCAGATCGATTGTTGCATGCACTGCATCCTGTATACACGTAGTGTACTGTACATGCGTTTTTCCGCTGCTGCGCTAAAACATGAAATTGAACTACGTAATACGAATAGTAAATTAATTTGTGTCGGAGTCATCGCTTCATTGCAAGTACACAATGATAATCGGCGTGTTGTAAATGAATGACGCTAGTTGGCAGAAAATAGCCAAAAATAGCGGCGCTATGACTATCAAATTCACCGAAGTGTGATGAAGAAACGATCGGCCCCTGAGGCCATTTACGTCCTATTTTCATTGGAAATTTCGTAATCGAGGTAAATCTGAACAGTATGTTACCATATGTGACGACACACATCAAAAGGGTGCACTTCTCGACCGAGGTCGAAATTGAGTTAATAGTATGGTTGTTTTCTCCTTTTCTTCCTCTTTAATTTGATACCTAACACGATACATAATTTTGTTTTATTGCGGAGATACATGGTTTTAAAAGAGACTTTGGGGGAGCGTTTTGGAAATTATTTTATTGAGAAAACGGCCCTCAAAGATTACTTTCGATTTTTACCGAGCTTGCAGGTGCAATCATTGATCCTTAAAGGATCGAGCGGGTTCGTTCTATTCACATCGGATGGAACAAAAGACCCCCAAAAGACCTAGTAACCGTGACCATTCAGGCGTATAACGAGCGGGTTTGTGTGTGCGCGCGCGCAATGACTTTACTAGGATCAGTTTTGTGTTGAAGTACTTTTGCTCAGTCGAGCCTTTTCACTTGTGCGAGCATGTTATTGACTTTCAATAACGTACGTACTACCCTATACTCGCCGAGCACTGGGCTTCCGGACGTGGCCGGGGAGTCAGAGCGGGCGCATCGATGTACTAATACTCAGGGGGGTCATACTGCGCGCTAATCAGTCCATCAAAGTTTCCCTAACCGGCCATGTTTGCTGCGTGTTAAGGCTATGGGAAAATTAGCGTGCAGTGCGTAGATTCTCTCCTAGTTATTGATATACTTCTTCTATGCTAATACTCGGCGTCAGTGCAGGTGGTACATGCAAAATGTCGCAAATAATAATAATTTGTAAGATCTAGAATGATGCCTAATTGCAGATCTAATCGAGTTTACGAAAAGAGTTACAATCCGTTCTGACATTATGTCGATTAGTGATTAATCTTAAAATGTTATCAGTAGTATTAATAAGTGAATAAATATACCGCCGATGGCCCGATATGCATCATGTTGATTATTATGGTCGGCATCATCCTCTCATGGATCTCCATTGAAATCGTGACTGATAGCCGCCGTCATGCTTGGCTGATCGAAGTAAGCGGTCTATTCATTCCCTTCCCTATTCATAGTTTCATACACATACTACCACGCCCGAGAACGAAATACAATAAGGCGCAGAACTTATACCCCCGATTATTGCGCATCCTGCATGATGTGTTACCCTTGATTTCTAAGAGCTTGTTTTTCTTAATGTTTAGTGCCTATTAAAGATGAAAGCGATACATTAGCTTGTACTCTGGTTAATTAATTGGCGTTTATTTTCGTATGTACGTAATAAATCGAGCCGCAATTTTGTTACTTGTTAAACTTTTGAACGCCAGCAAAACGATATTAAAAATATGTTTTTTTGGTAAAGAAAATTGTTGGGCGTTAGTTTTTACTACATCCTTGTTTGGGACTATTAAAATAATACAGTTTAATTGTTGCATTTACTTTGTTGAGTGTTTTGTTGTGATTATGAAATGATCATTGCTCATATAACTCATTATTTACAAGCACACGCACGCGCACATGCACACACATACACATAGACAATCACATACAAAACCCAAAGCTACATTCTTGCTGTTTAGTTTACAGATAATAATTGCCATTGCTACACAACGAATCACAATAGTGATAAGTAATGTTCAATTGTATAAATAATGATAAAAGCATGTACCAAAATATAAAACATTATGCTATTTTGATTAGGGGGAATTATCTTTTTTGGTTGGGTTTAGTAGTGACAGTTCAACCTATTATACATCGTGGAAGATTATGAGCCTGGGTATTAATTTAAAAAAACTGCGTATGCTTTTTTGCGTACGCAAACGGTGGGACCCCCTCCCCCTCCCCCTGTACTCATACCGTACACATCGGCGTGAATGAATACGTACTTTGTACATGGCCCATAAGAACGCTTAACTTGCGCCGTTAAATAGTGCTGTCACAACCATTTACACCGCTATACAAGTGTAAAAGCCACGGTAAAAGCCACACAGCCCATAATGATTGTGCATACAAGCGTGTCGTCGGCCGACTCGCATTCGAGGTGGTTGTTAAAGTAACAATAGGACAATAGGTAGGCACTGCACTAGATGCTCGGTGCAATGCCATAGAAAGTTTCACAGTCGATCAGTGTGACGATACCATTGACCTGTACCTAGGAGAGGTCAGTGGACGATACACGTCACTACGCACGCACGCACGCACGCACGGTACAGTTGTATACAAACTGCCATGCATCATTGCATTGGAATAATTAGCTTTTAAAATTCTGCGTGTTACGCATTGACAACGTAGTGTTGATATGCAGCACACGCAGTCCCAAACATGCCAATTAGCGTCAACCAATCAAAATCATTACCTCGTTGTTAGGGGCGGAGTCAAGTTTTGGCGCCTCGATCCCCGAACGAACTAAGAGCTCGATGTTTAAACTTTTTGTGAAAAATAAAATTAACATGTCTTAGAAAAACGCTAATATTTCACTTATTATTGCACCAAATTCATAGCAAATTTCATGAAAATGTAGAAGAAACTCCATTTAATCAAATAGGCAAAAAAAATAAAATTGATGATTTTTTAACAATTTTAACATTCAACTCATTTTTCTCGGTTCGAACGCACGCGACAAGTGTAACCTTTTGTGGTGGCGAGTCACATATTTCCTTAAAAATCATGTCAGAATTGCTAAAAACTGTAATTGATTTACGAATTTGCTGTATTTTAGAAGATGATTTATTGTCATAAATGCGCTGCATTTTTGTGACTACTTTTGAGTGAACATGTTTTCCCAGTGGCGTGACATGCCGATCGCGAAATCAACAACACGCGAAAATGTCTGTTACCCTCTCATTCGCAAAAATATCTGTACGCGAAAATATTGGCTTATACAGTATTTTTATATTACATGTATGTACTGTATACACTCTCGTACTCATAACTCAGTACATACATGTGTCAGGTTCCTGTTGTGAACGTGTTAAAGCCCAATACCAGTTTTGGGAAAGTAGCCGAAAACATCTATTTTGATCAATATTGTTGAATAAGTATCTAAATAGGGCTTATGTGGTAAACTCCGAACCTAAGCATCATTAAATACAGAAATATCGGAAGAAATCCAATACCCGCCCGTGAAATTTATAAATCCACTGCCCGTTCGCACCTGTCCGCGCCGCTAGTGCTGGGCTGGAGATATCGACAAGCCGGGGACAAGCCCGTATAGAGAAGACCTCGTGTAACGCACAAGGTTATTTGCACGTAGCGTATGGCGATTCCGCGTTGGCGATATCAATGTACAGTAGATCAATTTTATAATTATGCAAATATATCAATTATTAGGCGGTTTCTTGGCCAAATTTGTATAATCCCATATTAGTAAAATTATATTCTTTCACATGGTTGGTAATTTCTTGGGGGTTGGGCGTTTCCCACTACTGTCATTCACCTTTAAACTAATTGCAATTTTATTTTCTGAATTGTTTGCAGGATCACAGTTATACAGAGCATGAAGCTAGGACAGGATTTCAACAGACACAAATATAAATAAATGCCAAAGTGTTTCTAGTTCTCTCAATCTTTGAGCAATGCAAACTGAAGTACCTTGTACCTTTGTGATATTAATACAAGTATATACATTTTATTTTTGCTGATTGTTTACAGGATCACAGTACTACAGAGCATGAAGTTAGGAGTGGATGTGAATAGACACAAGGAGATCATCGTGAAGGCCATATCAGCTTTGTTGCTCCTGCTCCTCAAACACTTCAAACTCAACCACGTTTATCAAGTGAGTCCAGTGAATATTTTCTTTTCCAGAAAATCTCATATTTTGTTAATTACGATTTACAAGGGAAATTATGTAAGGTTTATCAAATTACCAAGGAGATAGATCATTGTCAAGGCCATATCAACCCTAGTCTAGTGAATATTGGTTCTGTTCCATACAATCTGATGATCTAGGAGTGTATTCTGAGAATTGTATTTTCTCAAAAGCTGTATTATCTCAGGCTTATGACAACATTTGTATTCTGGAAACTCTAACTTTTGTATTATCTTCGAAAGTTTGTCAACCCCTATATCAGCTGGCGTGAAGATGTGATTTATATAGCAACTGATAAACGCCTTCATGCAAGCAGAGATGTCTTATTTTGTCCCCCAAAAAAGGATATTCTGAAAACTCTCTCTTCTTATATCTTATAACTTTTACTATTAATTTTTGTATGCAGAGACAGCTAAGGGGCTATCTTTTCTTTTGTATGCCTTCACAATGAAGTGGCTGGAGGCAGTATGTTTTCTGTTTGTCAGTCCCGTTCTCATTATCGCAATATCTCAAGAACCAGTTGACAGATTTCTACCAAACTTAGTACATATTATTATCTTGTGGAGCCAATAAACTGAATAGATTTTGGGGTCATGAGATCAAAGGTCATAGGTCACACGGCTCATTATGTATGCGAAAGAAGCTCGTCATTGCGATATCTCAAGAACCAGTTGACGGATTTCCACCAAACTTGGAACATGTATGTATCGTGAGGAGCCAATGAACTGATTAGATTTTGGGGTCAGGAGGTCAAAGCTCACAGGGCTCATTATATTTGCAAAAATAGCTCATTATTGCGATATCTCAAGAACCAGTTGACTGATTGTCACCAACTTGTTACATGCATGTATCTTGAGGAGCCAATGAACTGATTAGATTTTGGGGTCATGAGGTCAAAGGTCACAGGGCTCATACCATATGCGAAAATAGCTCGTTCCCACGATTTTTCAAGAACCGATTGACTAATTGTTACCAAACTTGGTGCATGTATGTATATTGAGGAGCCAATGACCTGATTTGATTTTGGGGTCATGAGATCAAAGGTCACAGGGCTCATTATGAAAATAGCTCGTTATCACGATATCTCAAGAACCGATTGACTAATTGTCACCAAACTTGGTACATAAATGTAACTTGAGGGAATGAAGTGATCAGATTTTAGGGTCATGAGGTCAAAGGTCACAGGGCTAATGGTTTGCACAAAATAGATCTTAATCCTGATATCTCAAGAATGTATGTATCTTGAGATGCCAATGAACTGGTTAGATAAAAGGGTCACTAGGTCAATCTGATCAATCTGATCTAGTTACATAAGGAACATTCTGTATTAGTGTAATTATTTTTGTTAAAAAAATAATAACATGATCATTGAATTATTGAATAGGCTTGATTTGAATTAAAGCCGATCCTTGAGCCTTAGGGGCAGCCAATTTAAAAGCCATTTTTAGGCAGCCAATTAAGGAATGCTGATTAGTTTTTGTTTTGACCTAAAATCCGTTTAAAGGGTATAAATACTGACTTTGCAAACAAACATTCTCCTTAAAATGAATTAGAACATACTGATCAAAACACTGAGCAATGAGTTGGTCCATCTCAAGACTAGTACTCTTCAAAAAAAAAAATTCTATGCTGTGTACCGTAAAACGTGGTTAGTGTGGGGGGGGGGGGGTATTACCTCTTACCCGGTAAGAGAACAGTATGCATTGCTTTTGTATCATGTGAAAGCAGCTTGCCCGATGCACTGTTGTTAGCATGTATTGTTGTATGTTTGAGCATTGGCCATACTGCTGTTTCTTCTTGTCCATAACCCACAGTTTGAGTTCATGAGCCAGCACCTCGTCTTTGCTAACTGCATCCCACTCGTGCTCAAGTTCTTCAATCAGAACATCCTCTCATATGTGGGATCAAAAAACAGGTGAGTTTAAGGCTTTACATCAGGTCCTGGAGGGTGTTTCACAAAGATTTATGTCCAGACGTAAATCAAAAGTCTCTTGTAAGTAGATTAATGAGAAACTTGAGATTTTATCAATCTTTGTGAATCATCCCCCTGCTAAACTACAGCCTTGGAATAACTTATTGGACCAAGCACTTTTTGCTCAATTTTTGAGATTGTTTACACTATTTTGTCACTTTTATTACATTTTAAAGAAACACAAGTTCATAAAATATCAAAGGGGCTATAGTCAATAGGATTAGGAATGTCTACAACTGACTGTATGTCTTGAATGTGAAGGAAACAAAATAATTGTATGGATCTTGACCATAAAAAGGTATGGGTTTTATATACCGTAAAACTCCGTGTATAAGACGCACCCGTGTATAAAACGCACCCCCAACTTTCACAGCAAAAAAAAAAAAAAAAAAAAAAAAAAAAAAAAATTGGGACACCCTGTATTTTTTTTTTAAAGACCCTGAAGTGCTGTTGGAATGCTTATACCACTGGTCTAGGGCATGCCAATAGCTTAATGTTGAATGTAGCATTCATCAACATCATTTTCTCACATAAAAATAGTGGTTAGTACACAAATTGCACATTTATTGAGCAGTAACACTGGTGCTTATAAATATT
Source organism: Echinarachnius parma (assembly GCA_037951105.1). Classification (NCBI taxonomy): domain Eukaryota; kingdom Metazoa; phylum Echinodermata; class Echinoidea; order Clypeasteroida; family Echinarachniidae; genus Echinarachnius; species Echinarachnius parma. Next base: position 40,306 of record JBAMJV010001721.1, read on the forward strand.
CATATTCATATTCATGAATATTCATGAGCACCAATACTCACTAAATATAATGCAATTTTCTAAATTTACTAACAACTATTTTTAATTATGAGCAAAATTTATAACCACTGGTTAGAAAATTGCATATTTAATTAGTAACTGCTGCTCACAAATGTATGAATATTCATTAGCAGCAGTATTACTGCTCAATAAACTTGCAATTTTTACATTAGTAACCAATATTTTGTGTGTGAGAGAAAGGTATATTTTGCTGAATGCTACAACTGACAGCAAGCTTAGCTCTTGTCATGCCCTAAACCATGTGTATACACATTCAACATGACTACAGGGTGTCCCCCTCCAAAAAAAAAAAAAAAAAAAAAAAAAAAAAAAGTTTTTTTTGTTTGTTTTTTTTTTGCTATACCTGTGTATAAGACGCACCCCCCACTTTGAAATTTTTCCGACGGAAAAAAAGTGCGTCTTATACACGGAGTTTTACGGTAATGTACATGTTTTCAATGCTAAGTGGAGCATTTTATGATTTTGTTGTTGTAAGAAGTGCTTATATCATGAAAATGTCTTTCCATTCTGTGTGGGATTGTTTATGAGTAAATTAATACTTGATTAGAGTTGCCAAGTGGTAGTCAATTGCTCTTATCAAAGAAGCAAGACTAGTTAAAGGACAATGAAACTATGGATTTCGGCTACTATTATCATTTAGAGGTTGAACAGACATTTAATTTGATACATGACTTGGCAATTTTGGCCTACTGGATCCCATGAAATCCTTCTGTGAACATACCAAAATTGTACTAATTGTTACGGCGGCAAAAGATGATGGGAGCAGCCATGTTCGTGTAACTACCCGACATGCTTCGCAAATTCTGACGTCTATGCGGATGGCCGAACAAAAAGATTTGCAGACTCATCAAAGCGTCTACAAGAATTAAAACAATGGTTGAATGGTGAAAACTAGTTAAGTGCAGGAATGCATCATTGATCGATCACAGTGGTGTCCGCACAGACCTAACAATGGCGGCCTCCAGCGTTCACGTGAATAGTGGTGTACCCGATAGTGTTTGCACACATTTCTTCCAAAGCAGAAATCTGAGTCGCGGTAATGTTATGCGAAATAAACAAGCATATTATGATGTATAAAGTAGGATAAACTCTATTCTAGAGTTGCAGTGGCCTTTAAAGATGGCCTCTATCCTGTTATTTGCTTGTTCAACTGAGTTTAATGCCACTTGGCAACTCTCACCAAGAATCAAATTGTTAATACAAGTCACACTAGGAACTGGGGAGACCTTTCTATGGTATAATCACAACTTACTGGAAAAAATCAACACATTTTGCACTTTGTATTACAAAACGTGTATAAAACCCATGCCTTTAATGTACATGTAATGAATGGACAAAATCCATAGAATTTTGATAAAACATATGTTTTTTACCAAATTGAAGGCAGAGAATATGTGGTAGGGATCCTTTCCATCATTGACTTTACCTCTTTTGGTATGCCATTAACTCATTTTTCTTTAAAGGGACTTAGTAACATTGTCCAAATCCTCAAAATAAAATTTTAATTCTAGCGGTTCCCTTATACCTTGTTGTATTCGTATTAACAATAAAATCATGGGACAGGTTTCGGTTTTTCAAATTTCCCTTTCGTTACAAAGATATGTATGATTGAAGTATTCAGATAAGAAAAACTCCGGGCGAGTTCTTCTTCCGTGTACAAAGTGAGTGCAGTGAGTTACTGAATATCACTTTACATTTTCGCTCATTACTTGGCCATACAATGTCCATTTGACTTGAAATTTTCACATAATACCCTGTGGACATGTGAGATAACAAAAATATACATTGCATCAACCATTCATCACTTTTTGCACATGTCAACAAAGTTACTAGATCCCTTTAAAATATTATTAAATGGACACAATAGCGTCCAATTTTTTTTAAAATTGATAATAAATGCTTGGTCCAATAACTTTTTCCAAGGCTGTATATTCTCATCAAGCCCCTCCACACACAGGAACCTGGGCATGTATTCTGTAAACTGACTTTTCTCAAAAACTGTATTATCTTAGGCTTGGGGAGTTGGGGAAATTGAAGTTAAAGGCATCAGGTAGTAGATCAAACAAGTTGTAGACCAACTGAGTGTAAACCAAGCGAACATAAACCAAACAGGATTTGTCCATTCCTTCAATAAGTTCATGTGGATTGTGCAGATCCAGATATTTGTTAGGGGCTTGGCAGTCTGATGGGAGATCTTTATCTTCTTGCATTTGGATGATGGCCAAGCATACTTGCCTCAGCTAACTGCAAATTAGAACAACAACAACATCATGAGAAAACTGCTCTGTATTGTGTAACTAGTATTATGTAATAACATTTGTTTTTCTTAATAACTGAGTTATTTAGATACTTTCCATGCTTTATCATTTAATTGATTACAATATAGCCTATATAGCCCTAGGCATAATAACAATGTCAATATGTCCGGTCCGGCTGGCCTTGCCTCTTTCACTACCTATGACTATTGATACAGATCCAGTCTTTGGCTTTACAATTATTGACTCTTTCATTACTCATAGTCATAATCACATTATTAACGTATTTGCTGGTGTATTAACCGCACCTTTTTTCAACAAAAAAAGAAAGAAAAAAAAGGGGTGCGGTTAATACACGACCGTATTAACCACACTTTTTTTTTTTTGTTTTTTTTTTGTTTTTAAGGGGTGTGGTTAATACACCGGAGCGGTTAATACACCGACAAATACGGTATTGCTTTTAGTAACTTACTTAGATTCAATAGTAGCTGCGCTATATAAATGTTCATATTATTATTATTATTATTTGTAATGGCTAAATTTTCCATATAAAAAATGATTTTGGTATAATGTTCCTGCTTTCTTCTGTGTTATTTTCTACATTTGTGGTAAACTGAAGTAAGGCATACCTCCCAGATTCATGCTGATGACATTTGTGTTGTGCATCCCTTGTGCAAATCTTCTTTGTATCTCATGCTTGCAAAACTGTAATAAGTGAAAGAAATCTGAATATTGGGACCAGGAATATACTTTATTATAATGGTAATTTATATAAATAGATTATTTCTACATGTATGTAGTGTAGTGGTGTTGATTTCGGGAGTGTTTACCTCCTGGGACTCGTGATAATTTTTCTGGCAAGACCCGGGTACCCAAAATGTATTCAGTTAACTTTATTTGTTGATTTTGCGATCGGCATGTCACGCCGCTGGAAAAACATGTTCACTCAAAAGTAGTGACAAAAATGCAGCGCATTTATGACAATAAATCATCTTCAAAAAAATCGTAAATCGGTTAAAGTTTTAGCATTTCTGACATGATTTTTACAGAATTATGGTAACATACTGGTCAAATGACCTTGGTGGCCGATCGTTTCTTCAACACACTTTGGCGAATTTGATAGTCATATAGGCATAGCGCCACTATTTTCTGCCAACTAGCATCATTCGTTTATAACTTGCCGATTAATGCGATTATCATTGTGTACATGCAATGAATCGATGACTCCGATATAATTTCATTTTCCATTCGTGTAGTTCAACCTCATGTGCAAGCGCGCGCAGCAGCGAAAAACGCATACACGTGTATACAGGATTGCAGTGCATGCATCAATCGATCCGATGCGAATCTGACCTGGCACTGTTTTATCCTTGTTTTTGCGCGCATTTTTTCGTTATTGTTATAGCATAATTACAGTGCATGAACACAAAAAGGAAAGAAAAGAAAATGACAGTGGGCAGATAACTCGGGGCAGATATTTTTCGGGGATCGAGTACCGTAAAACTCCGTGTATAAGGCGCACTCGTGTATAAGGCGCACCCCCAACTTTCTAAAAAAAAAAAAAATTTTTTTTTTTATTTTTTTTTATTTATTTATTTTTATTTTATTTTATTTATTTATTATTTTTTCACATACAAAATAGTGGTTAGTACAAAAATTGCACACATTGAGCAATAACACTGGTGCTCATAAATATTCATATTCATGAATATTCATAAGCACTTATATAATATAACTTGTATAATATACTCATTACATATAATGCAATTTTCTAATTAACTAACAACTATTTTCAATTATGAGCAAAATTGATCACCACTGGTTAGATAATTGCATATATAATGAGTACTGCTGCTCACGAATGTATGAATATTCATTAGCAGCAGTAATTTGCTCAATAAACTTGCAATTTTTACATCTGTAACCAACATTTTTTTTTTTTTTGAGAAAAAGATATATGTTGCTGAATGCTGCAACAGACAGCAAGCTCTTGTCATGCCATAGTCCAGTGTAATATGCATTGAACATGACTACAGGGTGTCCCCCCAAAAATTCTTTAACATTTTTAATTTTTAAAAATTTTTTTTTGCTGTACATGTGTATAAGGCGCACCCCGACTTTGAAGTTTTTTCCGACGGAAAAAAGTGTGTCTTATACACGGAGTTTTACAGTATTGATTTTTGCGCCCGGGACTCTGAATTTGTTGGCGGGTCCCGTGTACCCGTGACTCACCAACACCACTAATGTAGTGTTGTATTTTGTAATAAGCAAATGTGTATCTTTTGCTGATCCACTCTGTGTAAAGTGTCCACTTCTAGTTGGGTCACTTTGCAGAATCAATACACACCACCCTTTTCAAGTGAATTAATTGATTGATTTCTGCAATTTGAGTTAAATCCTGAATACAAAAACATAACATATGATTGTATTTTATTTTCATTGTTCATTGTTGTATTCAGCTGTTTTGTCATTTGTTCGTCATCTTGTATCACCTACATTTTCTTTTTTCTGATATATTTTCTTATTTGTTTTCTCAAATTTTCAGTATCCATGCTATTGACTTTCCTTCTTGTGTGATTGGCGATCAGCCAGAGCTCACTGCAGAGAGTCTGGTAAGAAGACTAATTGACAAATAATAACTTCCTACATAAAAAGGGATTATAGTTGGGTTACTACATTCTGTACTTTGGGTACAGTGTTTTGTTTATTATAAACAATATTATTTTGATGGCAAATCCAATTCATAATGACATGCATTTTGATCTTCATTATCATATCATTGGTTGAGAAGGAGAAGGACGCTAAGTTACTTTTGTTTGGAGATAAGCATTTTAAGTTTGGAGATAATCATGTTTTCTGCTATGCAGAAACCCATTCAGCTCTTTTTATTTTTATTCCCAATACTAAACAATATTATTATCTGAATCTTTGCCATCATACAAAATAGTATGCAGAATTGAATTAGATAGGTAGCCAAAATTTGACTTAACGCTCTTCTCACTCTCACCAGACAATATTCATGATTGATAATTACTCTAACTAGTTCAAACATTATATTTAGAGGAAAAGACTGATCTCCATACCTTGTATGCGAGTTTTATGTTTAGATATCTTTAATATAATGCATAAATATTTTAATGTTGTGTATTATCAGTGGGATGAATCACAAGTCCTTCTTTGAATACCTGATGTTTGATGTTTGAATGTGGGAGTGTTGCATCAAGGTTTAGGTTTGGGTCTTTGAATACCTGATGTTTGATGTTTGAATGTGGGAGTGTTGCATCAAGGTTTAGGTTTGGGTCTTTGGGAAAGTTACAACAGACACATGACCTGTAAACAATGTAAAAGATAGATAGATAGATAGATAAATATGATATATTGGTTGCATGGTCTATTGTTTAAAAACTGGATTGCACATGAATCACTTAATTATTATATATAAATTGTACAAGAACACTCTTTTGCAGAAGAATATAACAAATGTGAATAATTTGTTGTGAATTTGCAGGAGGCTGGTGATTCTCAACCTTACTGCTGGAGGAATCTCTTCTCCTGCATCAACCTGCTACGCATTCTCAACAAGCTCACCAAATGGAAGCACTCTAGGACCATGGTAAGCTTCCATGCATCAATTATCAACATCATTATCATCAACACCATATGTGACCTTACACCACAAAACGACCAATAAGTTGGGGAAAAACCATCTGAAAAAGAGCGCCAAAGATTTGGAAAATGGCTGAAGCAGTTTTAAAACAAGGGATAAACTTCAAAGATTGGCGTCCATTGAAGTGCTGTAATCTGATAATTTTTATTCAATTAAAAAAACATATTTAAACTTGATTTAGGACGATGAAAATTTCACAGAAGGCAGATAAAGATACCTTCATTCAGGAAATACAAAAACCCTGAATCTCATATTTTAAACCAAATTTGACTATTTCAGCTAATAACAGAGGAACTATATCCGCGACATAACGGTCATATTGTGGTGTAAGGTCACATATTGCTGCTAAGTTCTTAGCCAATTCTGAATGGGTCCCGCAAATACTTAGGCACAGCTTTCTCTCATCACAGACTGGTCCCAAAAATACTTGAGCGAAGAAAGAGAAGTGCATATGCAATTTTAAACTAAAGGTTTTACCTTTTTTAACACCACATTATTTTCGAAGAAAATGCAATTACTTAAGGAGATCATATATAAAATATATTTATCAGTTATTTTGGCTATAGATTACATATTTTGAGTGTAAAATAATTATGTAGAAATGTGGCATTGCTGATATTAAGCATCCCATAGCAACTGTGTCGTTTTGGTTGGTGGAAAAGTCCTTCTGTTCGGGATGTTATGAACGAGAAAACTTGATCAGTCTTGATGGGGTTAATGAACTGATTAAAAGCGATATTCAAAAGACAAGTTGGAATTGATATTACAGGGTCTTACTCTAAAGCACTCTAGGAACCTCAACACCATTATCATGTTATCATCATCACCACCATCATGATGCAGCCATGTGTACTCAGCAATTGATCAAGTCTTTTATTTTAATTTTGTCAATCCACATGAACAAGATTTATGATTAAAAGTCAAAGACGATTATACCATTGTCTATTAAGCGTAGCCGCGCGTAAACTTTGCGCTGGTCTTTGCGCACCAGCGCGCTACCTTTCAGCGTACTAACGCGCGTACAAGTGTTCTCATTGGCTGCCGCTGCTTTCTTGGTTGTCATGGGAACAAAACAACTCGTTTGTAAACGTTCGCTGATTCCTAATTACGAGGTTATTAAAGGAGACGTCCAGACGATTTAAAAAAAATTCTACCATAATCTACATAAATCAAAGACCAAAACTACCTACTTTTAATAAAAAACACCCTCCAAACCTGTCACAATCAAATTTTAGTGTCACTAGTTTTGAATCGTAACTGTTCACTTTCTGTACGCTAGCGAGAAAGATCACGTGACGGCGTGACGTATCAGCCTCACTTTGCACGCGCTACCGCGGTGAAGCGGCTGCTATATTTTGCTTCACTTCGCTTGCTAAAATGCCGATGTGTCAAGCGTTTGGATGTTCGAATAAGCCAGGCAATGGCCAGAAAAGGAGTTTTTTCGCCATTCCCAACCCAGCAAATGCGAGGGAAAGGTGCGCTAGATGGCTCGCCAACATTGGAATTGACACATTTGACGTCAAAACGTACAAATATTGCAGGAATCGAGTCGTCTGTGAGGATCATTTCGAGCCGGAGTGAGCGTTGCCGTTTCCGTTGCCCGACTTTTCAATGTGAAATTTGCAACATCGGAAATGAAAAAAAAAAAAAATCTAGAAAATTGCCCAATGTTAGTGTAAAAGTACATATTTTACCGTATGAGTGGTTATTTTCGCAAAATTATCGACTTGTTTGACAAATTGAGAGACGCAAATTGAACATGTGCGTCGGGAAAAAAAACCTGTCAATTGAATGATACTGAACACGCACTAGAAGGTCTGCCAGAGTTTCGGCAGGCCCCGCGCTGCTAGAGAGGTAGCTAGCTAGTGCGCCAACTGCCTTGTAAGTTGCACAGACGTCCTCATTGAAAGGGGGGTATCATGCGTGACCAAGAAAACGAGTAATTAGGGTGGTTTTTTACGATCAGGCGAGATATTCGAGTATCTCGTTTAGGGTCTCAAAATCACCCCAAATCAGGAAAAAGGGTATCTTTTTTAGGCTGATGAATTACTCGTTTAGGGTCTCAAAAAGATGAATTACTCGTTAAGGGTCTTAAAAACTCAGCTTACTTGCTTAGGGTATCAAAAATAGTTATAACTTGCTTTTAATAGGGGTTTACAAAAAAAGATTACTTGCTTAGGGTATCAAATATAGTTATAACCTGCTTAGAGGTTTACAAAAAATTGATTACTTGCTTAGGGTATCAAAAATACTTGCTTAGGGGTTTACAAAAAATTGATTACTTGCTTAGGGTATCAAATTACCGATAATCATACTTACTTAGGGTGTATTTTTTGCACCACGCAAATACTCGTTTAGGGTGCTTTTGGCAAGTCCTTGGTCACGCATGATACCCCCCTTTCTATGAGGACAGACCCCCCCCGGGAAGTTGCACTCTTAAAAAGTGCCGAAAAGGAACGAAAATGCAAGATTATCACGATCGCACCTATTCTAGACTAGCTCTCATTTTACTTACATGTTTGCAAGGCTTTTAAAACAAATACGAGAACAATTACCTGCAAAAACGGCAAAAAAATGCGCTGATAAATCTCCAGATAATTTCCTAACTCGCTCGTACCAGATGAACTGAACCTAGTGCTCTTTTGTTGCCAATTTGCGAATGGCGTAGACTACGTGTATGATACGCATACTACACGTTATATATCGCAGCCCAGAAATTGGCAACGTTCGCAAACGATCTGATTTTCTGCTATGTTCAATCGCTTAGTGAAAGTCTCGCTCGCGTAACAAGCGCTTGAGTTTTGAATGTTTTACTTCGGGAAAAGTAATATTTTGCTCAAAACTGAGGTAATTCTGAATCTTTATTTTGTCTTAGATGTTGGTTGTGTTCAAGTCAGCACCTATCTTGAAGAGAGCTCTGAAGGTGAAGCAGGCAATGATGCAGCTGTATGTGCTCAAGCTGCTGAAGGTTCAGACCAAGTACCTTGGACGCCAGTGGAGAAAGAGCAACATGAAGACTATGTCAGCCATCTACTCAAAGGTCAGACATCGGCTCAACGACGATTGGGCTTATGGCAATGGTGAGTAGTTCAACTTGTTCTTTCAGGATTTAACCATCAGTCTTGAAATGTTGACCAAGTGTCTTAGACCTAAGGTGAGATTTAAAAAAGTAAAGGCCAGTATTCTGAAGTGTTGATTAAAGGGATAGTTGACTTTTAGTATAGAGGGCTCTACACAAAAAAAAATTTGTGAGATAATGAAAAACTGAGTGTCAAATTTGAAAGAGCATACAATTTTAATTACAGAATAAACTTTATTTGATCAAAATCGGTTCAGAAACTGCTGAAATATCCATAAATGTAACCATTTGTAATAAATGTGGGGCCCCACAATTATTCAATAATTATGAACCAACCGTTAACATTTTTATGCCTCCGTAACGAAGTTGCCGGAGGCATTATGTTTTCGGGTTGTCCGTCCGTCCGTACGTCCGTCCGTCCGTACGTCCGTCCGTACGTACAAGAACGGATTGACGGATTCTGACCAAACTTGGTACATGTATGTATCTTGGGGGGCCGATGATCTGATTAGATTAGGCGTCATGAGTTCAAAGGTCAAAGGTCGCAGAGCTCATATATGCATAAATAGCTCGTGATCGCGTTATCTCAAGAACGGATTGACCTATTCTGACCAAACTTGGTACATGTATGTAACTTAGGAGGTCGATGATCTGATTAGATTAGGCGTCATGAGTTCAAAGGTCAAAGGTCGCAGAGCTCATTATATATGCATAAATAGCTCGTGATCGCGTTATCTCAAGAACGGATTGACAGATTCTGACCAAACTTGGTACATGTATGTAACTTAGGGGGCGGATGAACTGGTTAGATTTTGGGGTCATGAGTTGAAAGGTCAAAGGTCACAGAGCTCATTATATATGCAAAAATACCTCCTGATCGCATTATCTAAAGAACAGATGACGGATTCTGACCAAACGTGGTACATGTATGTATCTTTGGGAGCCAATGAACTGATTAGATTTTGGGGTCATGACGTCAACCATCAAAGGTCACAGAGCTCATTATATATGCAAGAAACAGATCATGATCACGTTATCTCAAGAACCAATTGACAGATTCTGACCAAACATGGTACATGTATATTTCTTGGGGAGCCAATGAACTGATTAGATTTTGTGGTCATGAGGTCAAAGGTCAAAGGTCACAGGGCTCATATGTAAAAGTAGCTTGTGATTGGAAATCTCAAGAACTGAATATCAGATTTCAATCCAACTTGATACCTGAATGTATCTTAGGGAGCAATTGTAGTCATTAGATTTTGGGGTCATGAGGGCAAAGGTCAAGGTCACTTATAGCTCATAATTGTGATACGTCAAGATCTAAAAGACAGAGTACCATAAAAATTGAGTTGACAGAATTAATTCAGTGTACATGTTGATTTGGGCTTGATATAAATAAATCGTGTAATGGCGGAGGCATCATTTTCGACTGCGCGCAGTCGAAGATCCATCTAGTTTTTCAAAAACTTTCAAAAGAAGTTTTTTAATAGTTGTTGATTATCTCTCTACTCTAATCACTATATTTACAAACCATCACATGCACAATATTTTATTTTAAATGGTTGAAACCAATGAGTTTTTAGAGAACGCCCTCTTGAGTTTGAACGGCTCTTTTTTAATGATAACAGGCTTTTTACTTAGTCGTTTGTAATTGTGTATTCCTTTCGAGCATGGTGGAGTTATAACTATTAGTTTGTAATGTAATGGTGCAGGTTTTGGTACCTAAAATTCAGTTTGACCAAAACTGTACTCTCTTTACCAGAACTCAACTATCCCTTTAAGTAAAAAATGCCTATGTTTATAATCTAATGGTTATTAGAAGAGGTGATCCTCGTCCTCCTGGATTTCACAGCGGCTTTTGACACCGTAGACCATGGCATACTGCTCCAAAATCTCCAGGATCGCTTTGGAATATCAGGAACTGTCCTTCAATGGATAAGGTCATACTTGACTGGAAGAAGCCATGCTTTGAAAGTCAAAGAGGTCACTTCGCCAGATTCAAAGCGATACATGCGGTGTACCGCAGAGGTCTGTGATTGGCCCACTGCTTTTCACACTCTATACGTCACCTATTCATGACATTATTGCGGCTCACCAATTGCAATCCATGATCTACGCTGACGATACACAAGTATACGTTACTTTCAAACCTTCTGAACGTGCCTCGTCGGTCACCAGAGTAAACGCCTGCATCAAAGACATCAGATCCTGGTCTGTTCAGAATAAACTGAAGATAAATGATGACAAAACTGAAGTCCTTCACTTTTCTTCCAAATTCCTTGCCACGTCGTCAACACGTGCCTCTATTACTGTTGGCGAGTCTCTTATCGAAGCCAAGACTGAAGCAAGAAACCTGGGGGTAATTCGATGAACACGGCAACATGAAATCCCATGTACCAAGTGCATGTCGCTCTGCCATGTCATCAATACGGAAAATCACCTCCAGATTAGACACATGTAATGCCCTTATTGCCAACCTCCCAGCAAACGACATCAATAAGTTACAACGCATCCAGAACATTGCAGCAAGAATAACTGAACGAGCTACTTCCCGGACCTCCATCACATCCATACTATCCAATCTACACTGGCTTCCCATCAACAAGCAGACACAAATCAAAGTACTACTCCTAACCTTCAAAGCACTCCATGGCATGGCACCACAGTATATCTCTGCACTCCTCCACCCATATGCCCCATCCCGCTCCCTACAATCTCAGTCCCAAGAGCACACACACAACACTACAGTCAATGCGCTTTCAGCATCTCAGCACCAACCCTGTGGAATCAACTCCCATCCAACATCCGTGCCTCACCTACCCTGGACACTTTCAAGAAACTGTTAAAAACCCACCTATTTAAGAATTAAATTTGTCTAGATTTTCCTAACAATGATGCAATTCCAAAATGTGTATAATTATGTGTATGTAAGTTTGATTTATATGTTTATGATAATTTTGTTACTGTAATTTGTTGTAATATATTCCTGTAAAGCGCATAGAGATGTTTATTCATATGATGCGCTATATAAATGTAATTTATTATTATTATTTAACAAAAACACTTTATACATTATTTCATTTTAAAAGGATTGAGAGTTTTGCTTTTCCTAATTTCCAGAGGTATACTGTTCGGTATGTAATAAGTGATAATTTAGGACATTTCTAGTATTGCTATTATGCACGTCACCATTCAATTTAAAACATGTTGATAAAAAAGTTGGCAAATGACCATTAAAACATAAAAACTGCAATATATCAATTTTCCATATATCATAAACATTCAATATTCTATGTTCATAAAATCCAAAATAAAGGATTACAAGGTGCATATTAATCAGAATGTGTTATAATACGTATTGCTTTTTATGCCTCCGCCAACGAACTGGCCGGAGGCATTATGTTTTTCGGGTTGTCCGTCCGTCCGTCCATCCCGTTTTCGTTCTCGCGATGTCTCAAGAACTGGTTTACGGATCAATTTCAAATTTGGTATTTGGGTGACAATGATCCGAGTAGATTTTTGGGGTCAAAGGTCAAAAAGAGCTTGTAATGGCAAAATCTCAAGAAAAGAATGTCAGATTTCAATCAAACTTGGCATGAGAATGTATCTTACGGAGCCAATGAAGTCATGCAATTTAGTGGTCGTGAGGTCAAAGTTCAAGGTCACAGGACTCAAAATATATATATGCCAAAATATCTTGTAATGGCAAAATCTCATGAACTGAATGTCAAATTTTAATCAAACCTGGTACCTGAATGTGCTTTATAGAGCCAATGTAGCGATACAATTGGGGTCATGAGGTCAAAGGTCAAGGTCACAGGACTCGTTATATATGCAAATATAGCTCGTAATTGTGATATCTCAAGATCTAGTTGATGAAATGCCATTACAATTGAGTTTACATAATTCATTCAGCTCATGTTAATTTGGGCTTGATATAAAAAATTGTGTGATAGCGAAGGCATCGTTTGATTCATCTAGTTGTTTTAGCTTAAATAATCTTTGTTATTACAATTAGCCCATGCAACTAATCAATAATGCAAGTAAACATATAATATGTGACCACAAAACAACCGTTTTGTCGTTTTGTCGTTTTGTCATCAAATTTGGTTTTAAAAATATGAGATTCAGGATTTTTGTATTTCCTGAATGACACTATCTTATTCTACCTTCTGTGAAATTTTGATCATCATAAATCATGTTTAAATATGTTTTTTCATCGAATAAAAATTATCAGATTACAGCCCTTGAAATGATGCGGATCTTTGAAGTGGCCCATTTCTCCCTTGTTTTAAAACTGCTTCAGCCATTTTCCTAATCTTTGGCGCTCATTTTCAGAGGGTTTACCTTGTCTGAATATGACAAATTATATACCATTTTAAAGGTAATGAATTCTATGTAATGTAATGTGAAAATCAGCATAATTATTTTCCCTGACTTATTGGTCGTTTTGTGGTGTAAGGTCACATATAGCATTTTCAAAATATTAAAAGAATAAATTTGAACTTCATATAAAATAGCAATATTTGTTTTAATTGAATACACATCACATTTATATGCACATGCCACTTTAATTTCTGATCAACTATAATACCTGATAACTTCAGACTCTCTTTTTTATATATATAAATATTAACTATTTTTGTGGGTGTTATAGGGTTTTAAAAAGTAGTACATGGATTTAAATTGATATTTCTATAAATATCATCACTATTCAAAGCATTATCTATGTTATCAGTTAAACTGGGTCCAATATTGATAACAAGTCATTAAAGCAAATCAAAATAATAGCATATCATCTTTAAGCTACTTCATTAGCAACACCAAGAGCTTTAATTTGATATATAAATCGCAAAAGATGGCCTACTGATTAGGCCACACCAATCTTGTAAAGAGTCGACACAAATTAGGTTTTTGCAGCTTCCCTCACCAACACAGGGGCTGCCATTTTCAAATTTGTTGGCAAAACCCCCGGCAAAGATGTTTTTTTTTTTACTCAAAAGCAAAATTTTCCAATCATGATCATGTTGAAAGAAGAGACAATTTTGTCTTTGTTTAACATGTTTTTGAAATAGAAATAGTCATAACGCATAATAAATAATTTGATTCTAAATGCTAAGATATAAACAGTGCAATGTATTTTTGTTTGCTCCGATTTTTAATAAAGATACGTTATTAAATTGATAGTTAAAATGTCATATGGCTAGACCAATCAATGTTGGTCCAGAAAAATTTCACTTTTCGGCGTCAAACAAAAATCATGGCGCCACTCAGAGCATCCATAAGGAGCCTATGATAGCAAAACAAAAACTGTTCTCACTCTTCAAGAGAAATAATGGAAGGGATTATTCAGGGAAATGTTGGATGTGTGAAAATAGGCGTTACTACACAGATTGCTTTTTGTTATGCATTTTGGTTTGCTTTAAAAACAGCATACTTCTTATCATAAATAGTTTGGTCATTATGCTTAATAAAATCAGGCAAATTGTCCTTATTGCATCTAGATCAGTTATCAAAGTCTTCATCTCCCTACAATGCAAATGTAACAACTCATACATGTAGTTCCAAACACATTTTGCTTTACTATCACGCTTTTCATTTTCCTTTTATTCTGCCATCAGACATGGATGCGCGTCCGTGGGACTTCCAGGCCGAGGAGTGTGCCCTCAGAGCTTGCGTCGACCGCTTCAACTCTCGCCGCTACGAACATAACAACTCGTCGTCTCTCACAGCCGACTTTGCTCCTGTTGACAACAATCTCCAGAGCGTGTTGAGTCAGAAAGTTGAGTTGAGCGAAGAGTTCAAACATTACTACGAAGTGTGGCTCGATAGAGAAGTGTTCTCAACCCAAATCAATTGGGATCTTCTCCTCAAGGACCCTGTTCTTATATAGACCAGCCGGACATTGTTTTTTCTCTCTTTAAAGGGCAATGCAGGTCTAGAATAGAGTTTATCCTAGTTAATACATCATAATATGCTTGTTAATTTCACATAACATTACCCCGTCTCAGATGTTTCACTGCACAACCATTGTTTGAACACTTGTAGACACTTATATGAGTCTGGAAATTAGTTTTTTTAAATGTTATCACGTTTTCCAGACCTATTTGTGCAGCAAAATGCTTGGTGGAACCCCATTATTCCTGTTTTTTCCTGCAATAACACAGACCTAGCATGGCGCAGGTGTGCGCGAATTTGTTCAGATTCCCAGAGCATGTCGAGTATTTACACAAACATGGCCACTCCCATCATCTTTGGCTGCCCTAAAAAGGAGTGATAATTGCGGTATGTTCACAAAAATATTTCATGGAATCCAGTGGGCCAAAACTGCTACTGCTAAGTCGTGTATCAAATTAAATGTCTGTTTACCTTCTTAATGATGATAGTAGCCAAAATCCTTTAAATGTATTTAGGAAAGATCCTTGAATAGAAATTTTAGATTAGACTCATGGAGAATAATGTGTAGAGTCTGAAAATTGAGCTGAGCAAAGAGTTGAAACATTATTTCTCCTGAAACTACCCTGTTTTTAAATAGACAAGCCAGACAATGGTTTGTTCTGCCTTTTACGGACAGAGTGCAGAATGTGCAATGTCAGCAAGTTGAGCTGAGCAAGGAGTTCAAACAGTACAATGAGGTGCGGCTTGATAGAGAAATGTTCTCAACCCAAATCAACTTGGATATACTCCTATATGACCCTGTTATACAGATCAGCAGGACAGTGTTTTTATGCCTCCGCAACGAAGTAGCCAGAGGCATTATTTTTCCGAGTTGTCGTACGTATTCTCACCAAACTTGGTTCATGTATGTATCTTGGGGTGCCGAAGAACTGATTAGATTTTGGGGGTCATGAGGTCAAAGGTCACAGGGCTCATCATATATGCAAAAATAGCTTGTGATCACGTTATCTCAAGAACCGATTGAAGGATTTTCACCAAACTTGGGTCATGTATGTATCTTGGCGCGTCAATGAACTGATAAGATTTGGGGGTCATGAGGTCAAAGGGCTCATTATATATGCAAAAATATCTTGTGATTGCGTTATCTCAAGAAGTGATTAATGGATTTGCACCAATCTTGGTACATGTATGTATCTTGAGGAGCCAAATAACTTATTAGATTTTGGGGTCATGAGGTCAAAGGTCACATGGCTCAATATATGTGCTAAATGAGCTTGTAATTTCAAAATCTCAAGAACTGAATGTCAGATTTTAATCAAGCTTGGTACCTCATGACTCCAAAATATGATGGCTACAATGGCTTCCTGAGGTCAAAGGTCAAGGTCACAGGACTCATGCATAAAAAGCTTGTAATTGCATTATCTCATGAACCAGTTTACAAATAACCATCAAACTTGGTACCTATTTGTATCTTGGGGAGCTAATAAATGTGTAAGATTTTGGGGTCATTAGGTCAAAGGTCAAGGCCATGGCTCATATATATGCAAAAATAGCTCCTTATTGTGATATATCAGATCTGGTTGACGGATTACTATCAAAATTGAGTTGACAAATTAATTCAGTGCATGTTAATTTGGGCTTGATATATGAATCACGCAATGGCGGAGGCATCATTTTCGACTGCGCGCAATCGAAGATCCATCTAGTTTTTCCTGTCATTATACTTGGGACATATCCTGAAATATACAAAGTTTGCACTTATTGAGAAAAATGTGCAAAGTGTGCTTAGTCAGAAAGTTGAGCTGAGCGAAGAGTTCAAAAATTACTACAAGGTTTGGCTCGATAGAGAGATTTTCTCATCCCAAATCAACAGGAATCTACTCTACCCTGTTCTGATATAGACCAATCAAGAGTTCAAGCATTAATATAACAAATATATGAGGTGTAATTGATAGAGAAGTTTGGTTGTCCGTAGTCCCGTTCTAATAGTTGCATTATCTCAAAACCAGTTGACGGATTGCCATCAAACGTGGTACATGTATGTATCTTGAAGAGCCAATGAGGGGCCCTTTGAGCCTTCCCCCAGTCTTCTGAAGGTCTGAAAAAGCCCAGTCTTTTAATTTCTTGACTCGGATCAACTATAAGACCTACTCATGACAGATATTGTTCTGATATAGCTCTGAACCTTGTTTATTTCTCAGTTTTTGTAATAGGCCCGGGCCCATATTCACAAATCCCTGCTAGCTTATGTCTAGGTCACAAATGCTCCGATTTGGGATACGGCGCCTGTACGATGCCACTTTTAGGTTCAATCTTGCGGCACCCGCTAGGGTGCTGTGGCTATCGTGCTGTCGCCGTTTCATTTTTCCTTGCCGTACGATTTCAAAAAATTGTTTAACGCTGAGTTGAAGAAAAAAAATGCATTGTACGATTTTTTTACTTGCCATAAACCCATAGACACATCGCAGAGAGCATCGCACTGGCACCGTAGCCTTTTTAAAAATATTGTACAATTTTTTTGACTGAATTTGGGGCCACTCAAATCGTACGATAGTCGTAAGATGTCAACGATATTGTAAGAGTATCTTGCCGTATATGTCCGTTCAAGTCCTGTCTGTACGAGCGCTCAGATTGTAAGTACGGGAGCCGTGCGATTTCAATTTGCTTGACCTCCTAAATTCATTGTACGTGTCCCGGCAAATACTCCACAAAAACGTAGGTAAAAAAAATTGTGCAGCGCATTTGTGACCTAGGCATTAGTTACATGCTTAGTCTATTTGAGATCATACAGTTAAGTGAGCAACAAACAGTTTTCCAAGTCCCCAACGAGGGTTAGCTGGGTAAGCCTTTGGTACCCACTATGTTAGCCCTGGTTAGCAAGTAAAAGATCTTGAGTTTAAAGGGGTAGTACAGTTTTGGTAAGGCTGAGCTTTGGTAACCAAAACCTGCACAATAACATTACAAACTAATAGTTATAATTCCACCATGCTCGAAAGGTATAGAAAATTACAAACGACTAAGTAAAGAGCCTGTCCATTACAACACAAGAGGGCGCTCTCTAAAAAAGCATTGTTTTCAACCATTTTTTGTACAAAATTATGCATGTGATGTTTTGTTGAAATAATGATTAAATATAGAGATCATCAACAACTATTTAAAAACCTGTTTTGACAATTTTTGAAAAAGTGGAAGCAATTTTATTTATCATCGAATAAATCT
This sequence comes from Echinarachnius parma, assembly GCA_037951105.1. Lineage (NCBI taxonomy): Eukaryota > Metazoa > Echinodermata > Echinoidea > Clypeasteroida > Echinarachniidae > Echinarachnius > Echinarachnius parma. Next base: position 58,484 of record JBAMJV010001721.1, read on the forward strand.
GGGCCCCAGATTTATTCTGATCGAATATATTTATTGATATTTCAGCCGTTTCTGAACCAATATTGGTCAAATAAAGTTTATTCTGCCATTAAAATTGTATGCTCTTCCAAATTCTACACTCATCATTATCTCACAAAATTGTTTTTTCCTGCAGCGCCCTCTATACCAAAACTGAACTACCCCTTTAATACTTAGGCACGTCATCAAAAATAGACTTAGCAAGGAATTAAGCTAGCAGGCGAAGATAAATTGTTTAGTTCTTGGAGAATTATGATCTTACATAGGGATTAATGGTTACTAAGGTCAAGTGGGCCTTTTCCTCAAATAACCAGTCTCTTAATTAGTTACTACGTTCAGAATTATTTGAATTAACAGGGATATCTTAATATGTTCATTATTTTATGGAGTCAGTTAAAAGAGTGATCCTATGAAAAGTGTGTTAGGAACTTGAAGAGCATATATTCTGTAGTAAAGTTCTTTTCTATTGTACAATAATATTGAATATCACCATATGGAAACGTTCAAGTGATGGATCTGTGACTGATCACTGAATCAGCTGTAATATTGAATGTTAACCTCTTATCTCCTGGTGGTTCCATTTCATAAACAATGTTAGGGGTAGTGTCACATAATCAATGTACAATTTGGGAATATGATATGAGCTCCTAAGTTCTAAGCACGGTTGAATATTCCACAATACACACCTCAACATTTTGAATTTCTCTTTTGCATTATAATTGCTGTACCTTCACCTCCTAATTGTGCACTATTTGTATTTGCCATTTGAATGTAACACGTTTTCCACAGATGTCTCTGACTTGGTCATCAACTTAAGTAGCACTTTCCCTTAACATGAAGCAATGCAATTTTTCTCCTTCCTTTTAAAGAAAATCTTTTTCAGGTCAATCAAGTATATGTTTTATGAAAGGATTTAAAGGGATAGTTGAGTTTTGGTATAGAGGGTGCTGCACAAAATAATTTTGTGTGAGGTAATGACAAACTGAGTGTCAAATACGAAAGAGCATACAATTTCAATGACCGAATAAACTTTATTTCACCAAAATAGGTTCAGAGATGGCTGAAATATCCATAAATGTAACCATTTGTAATTATTGTGGGACCCCACAATAATTCAATCATTTTGAACCAGCCATTGACCAGAAATAAAAATGCTTACACTTTTCAAAAATTTACAGAAGATTCTTTTAAATAGTTGTTCGATGATCTCTCTATTTAATATTAAATGCACAATTTTTGTATTAAAAATGGTTGAAACCAATGAGTTTTCAGACTTTTGAGAGCGCCCTCTTGAGTTTAAATGGCTCTTTTTTAATCATAACCGGCTTTTAACTTAGTCATTTGTAAATTTGTTTACCCTTCAAGCAAGGTGGAGTTATAACTATTAGTTTGTAATGTAATGGTGCAGGTTATTTAGTTTGACCAAAACTAAACTATCCCTTTAAAATAATGTAAATGTTTCAACCCATTCAAACTATTTTATTATGCATTCTTTATGGACCACAGGGTGAGTATTTTGGGGATTAGTCCTGAATCATGTAATAGAATGTAAAGATCACCATACAAAATGTGATGGAATCATGGGAACAAACAAGAAATAATGAACATAGTTTCAGTCCTTATTCATTTATTTAATGACTTTAAAAACATTTGATACACAATCAAAGTTATGGATTATAACAAATTCTTCAAATATCAATAAAATTATTTTCCCCTGACACTCCATTTATTTTATAAATTTAAAATTAATATAATACTGGAGCTAACTTTGCATTTAAGAATCGGTTATTAACTAGTGATGGTACTAGTATTAACATTAGTGATGGTTTGAATGGCTATTAGTTTTTGAATTGCTTTCTATTATGATGTAAATACTTGTACAAAACTATTTAATTGACGCTTAATAAATGCTTAAGATTATAACATCTAGAATTCGCTTCTGTCTCATATTACATATTCCTAGAATAAAATATGAATAACATTTTGTTTTTGTTCATATTATGAGCAAGTATCTTGAATAACAGATATCATAATGTTTTACTCATGAATAGATAAAAAATGAACACATTACAACTTTAGCTCTTTTGTTATTTTCTCTTACTTTAAATAAAGCATGATAATTTCTACTTGTTTGCAATATCATCATGTAATATCTACATAGTAATTACATATACACTAATGTCAATAAGCTGTATACATATATCATGTGTATAATATGTGCTGCTAATTCTATGCAATCATGCATGTATGTTACAATAGATAAAATATGAGAAATCAGTATCTTTAAATAGATTCAACGACAATTAAACACTGATATTGTTTTCCAAAACGTACAAGGCGTACAAGGCAAAATAAACAGTAAAATATAGGTATACTCAAATATGACATTAGAATATATGCAAAATTAACTTTTAATTTACTTTTCCTCTACTCAACTTGAGCTACACTAAAATAACAATCATATTTGACATTGCCAAATAAACATAAGTTAAAGGAGAAGTTTCTCCACCTTCAATTTACTTGTGATTATTTTCTCTACACAGAATTTCATTCAAATATGTCCAACGTTTGCCCTCTGAACAAAGGAGGGGCATCATTCAAAGTCACTCTCTGTATGGGCTAATCCCATTCATCGCATACAGCATAGAGGCTACTATTATATTTTTTGAAACCCGGATTTTGAATTGTTCGTGCTTAAATGTTACGTCAAACCCGAACAAACAAACTCAGCCTCTTTTTGTTAGCTCACGCAGCTTGCAGGGTTTGTGCACAAACACAAGGCAAAACGAGTTGTTCTGGTTTGATGTCACATTTTAGAGCGATCCAAGTTGTTATAAACATCAATGGCAGCCTCTATGCTGTACATGATGCATACAGCGAGTGACTTTGAATGATGCTCCTCCCTTGCACAAAGGGCCAATGTGGGTCGTATTTGCATGAAATTATGTTTTAATGTGTAGAGACCTTAATAAAAAGTAAATAGATGGTGGGGAAACTTCCTTTATAGCAGTCGCATAGGAGCATATGAAAGCAACTTAACAGGATCTACATGTAGTAACATTGTCCAAATCCACAAATCTTACTTATATTACCCATAAAATCATGGAACCGGTTTTGGTTTATTCAAATTTCCCTTTCGTTAGAACAATATTTACGATTGAAATGTTCTGATTTTTAATTATCCACTGGAAAGTTATAAATGTGTACAAATTCAGTGCGGTGGGTTTGCGAATATCACTTTGCATGTTCGCTTGTTACTTGGCCATATAACATCCATTTAATGTGACATTTTCACACAATACTTGGTAGACATATCAGATCACAATGCACATTTTATCAACCATTCGTCACTTTTTGCACATGTCAACAAATTTACTAGATCCCTTTAAAGTATATTATTTACTTCACTGGAAAAGTTATACATTTGAAATGATTATATTACTTAGGGAATAATCTCATGGCCCGAATTCTCATCAGTGGCTCAACTTTAGTCCTGGGGGGGGGGGGGGGGGGGGGCATTCTGAAAAGATAAGACATGTCATGTCATGTCATGGATTTTGTCCTAAGTTACGAGTCTTAAATGTTTTTGTATTCTGAAAACAGGACTTAAGACATGTCCTAACTTAGGACAGCCTAAAGTTAAGACACGTATGCAAATGAGCTAAAAAGTTAACCCTAAAAAGACTGGGGGGGCTGATTTAGCCCCCCCCCCTCTATTTTCGCGATTACTTCGCAACGCTTAAATATTTTACGGTGCCACTTCACAACGTTTTTCCTTAGAGTCTTGCGCAACTTTTGATACCAAATTTGCGACAACCGGGTGTACCGTTCTAAAGTTACATGACCTTTTGTAAGTGAGCGTCGGCCCGAAAATCGCTAAATTTTGTAATTTGTGTACAAATCCTATGGATATTGACTTTTTCCTAGAATAAAATCTTCATTATTTTTCATTCTGATCACTGCAATTATTTAATTTTGGGCTACAAATGGTTGAATAATGGTTAATATTTTATTCCATCGAAAAAATATATAACAAATATTTTTAAAATGCAAAAAGGTGAGTTTAAAAGGTGAGTTTGAATTGCATATTTTTCTTGTATTGAATATTTTATTTTTACTTGTCTCCATATGCCACAGTGCAAAACACATTGCATAATAAAATGGGTAGAAGAATCCCTGCATTCTGATTTGTCAATTAGCGTGTAAAAGTTTTTACTGATGCAATTTACTTATGCATTTTACTGATGCATGGCTCACTTTAGTTTGATTTTTGCCTTTTTTTTTGCTCATTTTTATAAAACAAATGCTGCACAGGCATATTTCGTGGATCGGTACGAATTGTCTGCACTCTTTTAAAAGGACTGACCCTCTTTTACAAAACGTCTGAACAGTTTCCAGTTGACGGATGGGGATGAATGTAACACACACAAAAAAATCAGATCGAACAGCCCTGTAATTTGGATTCTACGGATAAAAAACGAATGCGTCCCTCCATCAAACTAAACCCCTCAAAAAAAGTTCGGAAACTCAAGTTTGATCGATTATATCTATTTTCTTATGAAATCATAATGGTTATATTTGGTATCACTTGAAAGAGTGTGTATACCTCTTTAAAATGATACCAAATTCGTAAGCATCACGAGCACGAGGTATGCGCAGTATATTTGAGAATGGGGGAATGTCAGAAGTGAAATGTCACAAAATGCGCCAACAAACTTCAGTTGGAAGGTCTGACACCCATATCACGGTCTTTCTCAAGTTCAAATTCTTTCGACGATGAATATCTTGACAATGAAGAGATACTGTTCAATATGGTATCAGACAAAATCCTGTTTAATTATCTTTCCAATGACACCTCACTTGGAATGATTATGAAAGCCGGGTAGGTACAATTAAGGTGAATATTGGGGAGGATCGACAGCAAAATGTAAACAAAATGCATTTGATTGAGTGTGTGAAATGGAAGGCGTTGCATCCAAAAACGACTTTTTGTGGGGATATCTTAGTACTTTACTTTACATAATCATTATTAGTCCAGTAGACGGTTCTATATGTCGTGTATTAGACCTGGAGACATTCATAAGTCCAATGTTTTTTTTGCTAATCATGTTCTTCATGGTTTCTAGAGAAAATTCAGCCTTGTTGCCACCTCGGCAACATTGAGCAATTTTTTTTATAAGCATTATAAAGATAATGAGCTAATTTGCATATTTCTGAAATAAGGTCAGAGGTCATTTGCTATCTAGGAATAGAGCAAACATAATGAAAACTATTATTTAAAGGTGTTTTGGAGGTAAGGAATCCATTTCCGATGCTTATTTGTGTGTGCCATATGGGCAACACCCTGAAATCCAATATGGCTGCCCCTAATTTGCATATTTATGAATATGATTGGTTTTTGGTGGCTGAGGCCATTAATAAACAAAAAGTACAGGATATTATTTTTCAATCATGTTCTACATATGTATTCAAGATATTTCAGCTTTGTTGCCACCTTGGCAACCATCAGCAATGCATATAATTAGCATAATTAGGTTTTTCACCTAATTTGCATATTCCCATAAATCAAGTAAATTTGTATATATTGTGAAACCGAAAACTAAAAATTACGAGTAATACCACTTTTCCAAGGTTTTGCTGGGCAACAAATCCATTTATGATACTTAATTCGACATATCTCCATGGCAACCCATATAAATCCAAGATGGCCGATCCCAAAATTAGTCTAGCTAGGATACATGTATTCCTTCTTTTGGTTATAAAAGCTCGGGATGACCTTTTTTTAAAATTTCAATCATTGGAATAGGCAACTAGAATACTGGACTAACAATTCAGTTTTGTTTTAACAGTAAAAAATAATACATTTGTGAAATAAATGCGATCAAACAGACTAATAACATTCTCTCCTTACAGAAGCCAAAGGCGGCCATCTTGGATTTATGTGGGTTGCCATGGTTTTGTGTTGAATTAAGTATCAGAAATGGATTTGTTGCCCCCCAAAACCTTGGAAAAGAGGTATTACTCGTAATTTCTAGTTTTTGGGTTCACAATATATACGATTTTACTTGATTTCTGGGAATATGCAAATTAGGTGAAAAACCTAATTATGCAAATTATATGCATTGCTGATTGTTGCCAAGGTGGCAACAAAGCTTAAATATCTTTAATACATATGTAGAACATGATTGAAACATAAAATCCTGTACTTTTTGCTCATGAATGGATTAAACTACCAAAAACCAATAATATTCATAAATATGCAAATTAGGGGCAGCCATCTTGGATTTCAGGGTGTTGCCCATATGGCAAATGCAAATGGGCACCGGAAATAAATTCATTACCCCAAAACACCTTTAAATAATAGTTTTCATTATGTTTGCACTATTCCTAGATAGCAAATGACCTCTGACCTTATTTCAGAAATATGCAAATTAGCTCATTATCTTTATAATGCGTATACAAAACATTGCTCAATGTTGCTGAGGTGGCAACAAAGCTGAATTTTCTCTAAAAAACATTTAGAACATGAATAGCAAAAAAAACATTGGACTTATGAACATTTCTAGGCCCTAGAGATGACTACTGGACTATATGAAATTCAACAGCATGTTGAAGCGTGTTAATTTGTCAATAAAATAATGCCCCATTCATAGTGGTTATGTGATTGAGGTGGGTGTAGTACCTCTAAATGTATGGGGCTCAAGACGACACGTTGCAAGGTCGACGTTCTACCGTTTGATATGTGGTAATAAGTGCATACCTACACGGTCAAAGAGGGCGCTAATATACCAGTTCTGGCCAGTTTGCGTAGGTTTAGAGAAATTTGATGCAATTTTCAATACATCAAGAGTGTGAGTTTCCTGTCCTGCACACTCACATTCAGCATAATCGTTGCAAATGAGATATCATATTAAAGATAAATTAACGAGCTTTCCGATAGTGCAAAACGTAATGATGATAGAGTTATGATTAATACAACAATATCTTACCGGAATCTTGAAACAAGAAGCCACGGTCTTAAATTCATAGCATTAATAGACCCCCATATCCGGTTTTACTGCACACACCGTACACACTGCACACGCATAATCGTATTGAAAAGATAGACACATGGGATTTAAAATGATACCAAATTTGATAAGTTTAAATCATTTGAACACGCTACAATCTTCGATACAACTTGAACATTAAAAAATACGACACAAGAGTCAAATTTCCCAACTGAATACTATCGGCCCATTTTGCGACATTTGACTTCTGACCGTCCTCCATTCTGAAACGCACTGCGTATTCCCTGATTTGAAATAAATGACAAATAATGTACCATTTTAAAGGGAAATCATCATGCATTGCAATGAAACTAAAAGGAAAAAATACAATTTGACAATAAGAGTGATATAATCGATCAAAGTTGAGTTTCCGAACTTTTTTTGAGGGGTTTATATATCGGTCAATAAAAGAATTTAACTGATTTAGCATAATATTACAACAATATTGTACTTATTCTTATAAAGGTATTGTGAAGCCGACATTTGTAAAGGTATGTCACGGAAAAAATCTCAAAAATGAAGAATATGTAATTACATGTAGTCAGTTTAAGCGAGGTTTGGTTATTTTGTTTAATATTCGGTCATGCTATTATTACATGTGTGTGCGGGTCACGTAGCTAGCGCGGGTCACGTAGGGGTCACGCATAACGTTGTGGTACTTCGTGGAATCCGTGTACGAACTTCCTCACTGGGTGAATACACGTAAATGCACAATTAACCGTTGGTTGTCGTTTTATTAGTTTTAGGTCTATAACTTCACGAAAAAGATATTTCAAGCCCTAATTTTTTCAGGCATGCTATTAAATGACATTTTCTTTCATATAAGACAATAACCTCGCAACTTTTGAAATTTGGCTTGCAAAAGAGGGAATGTCCCTTTAAAGGGATAGTTGAGTTCTGGTAAAGAGAGTACATTTTTGGTCAAACTGAATTTTAGTAAGCAAAACATGCACCATTACATTACAAACTAATAGTTATAATTCCACCAAAAAAGCCTGTTTTCATTCAAAAAGAGCGGTTAAAACTCAAGAGGGCGCTCTCTAAACACTCATCGGTTTTAACCATTTTAAATAAAATGTTGTGCATGTAATGATTTGTTGAAATATTGATTAGATAGAGATAATCAACAACTATCTAAAAACCTATTTTGTAAATTTTTGGAAAGAGGAAGCATTTTTAAAAATTTTGAACGGCTGGTTCAAAATCGTTGAATAATTGTGGGGCCCCACATTTATTACAAATGGTTATGTTTATGGATATTTCAGCCATTTCTGAACCGATTTTGATCAAATAAAGTTTATTCTTTCATTAAAATTGTAAGCTCTTTTGAATTTGGCACTCAGTTTTTCATTATCTCACAAACAAAAAATTGTGTAGCGCCCTCTATACCAAAACTCAACTATCCTTTAACTTTGGAAATGGTCTAAAACGTTCGTGCATCCAATTCTTACCGATCCTGTGCATCATTTGTATATTATAGAATGGGTTGATAAATCCCTGCAATCTGATTGGTTGAGAGCAAAATTTGTGCAGACAATTAATTGTACTGGATGCATGAAAAGTCATGCGTCCGGTAAAAAAATCATGCGTCCGGTAAAAATTTCATGCGTCCGGTAAAAATTTCATGCGTCCGGTAAAAAATTTCATGCGTCCGGTAAAAAAATCATGCGTCCGGTAAAAAATATCATGCGTCCGGTAAAAAATTTCATGCGTCCGGTAAAATTATTTCATGCATCCGGTAATTTTTCTAATTTTTAATTTTTTGACTTTTTGGGGGGCGTAACAATGCCCATTCTATAAAACAGATGATGCGCAAGTTTATTTCGTGGGTCGGTGGAATTGTTTGCACGCGGTAACTATGGAAACTAGTCTAAACCCACTCGGCTTCGCCTCGTGGGTTTAACAGTTCCATAGTTACCTTGTGCAAACAATTCCTACCGACCCACTCATACCTGCGCATCATTTGTATACTGTGGCACATACAAAATATGCTACACCTGTGAGGCATAATGCAATCGCCATCAGCATGAATCTGGGAGGTAGTCCTTTCTTCAGTTTACCACAAATGTAGAAAATAAAACAGAAAAAAGGCTTTCCTCCCATATTCATGCTGGTGACGTTTGTGTTGTGCCTCCCTGGTTCCTCCTTTCGTAACCGACCAGTGCCCCGAAGGCCCGACGGGAGGAGCATGTTGATCATATAATTTAGCGCATCGATAAAACAAGCAATCTGATTGGCTCTTGCTAACGGGATCGCGTTACGTTCCAATGAAAGATGTACTGGGATTGGATACATTCCAAAGAGTGTCGTAATTTTTGTCAAGTTTTTTTCCACTTTTTGGAAAAAAGTGCAACTTTTGAGCTTGACGAGTTTCGGAATGTTATTATATTATATTTATGTACAACATATGTAAAAATAAGATAGATATGGGAGGTGAGGCACGAAACGAACGAATTTCGACCGACGGCCCGCGGTCTACATGACTTATGTCATCTTTGTATCAATGGTTTATACGTAGAAGAGGTGGATCATTTTCGTGAGATATTCCGTTGTTGAGAGTATAAAGCGGACACTTTCCAAGAAATTGTCAGTATTTTTGGTCTTTTTAAACTTGGCCCAAAGTTGTGCCTCTGATGAGAATTCGGGCCAATATGATACAAACTATTTAACAAATGTCATACTTCACATGTAATATATTGTAAAACATTGTATGATAAAATGATGTAAGAAATCTACTTTCCATAAAAATACGAAAATGCAAAAATAAATTCCACTTACCCTGTGAGTTACATAATGCTTATGATATTATAGTTATAGACAAAATGGTTCTTACATCTTAGTATTAAAAATCAGTCACTATTATGTGATTCACAAAAATAATAATGTTTTTTTCGAGGCGCATTATACTATTAGTATGGTATGTAATGGTAAGATTATTCTGGATCACAATTTGAACAATCCGAAACAAAATTGACCTTATTGTGATGATTCCCGAATTCAATCTTGATAATTACTTCAATTTGTATGTCCACACATGTGAAAATGCCCCACAATTTTGGCGTCACATACTTTTAACTCTAGATAAGGCAAAGTAATTGCTGAAACCATGAAAACACAGGCTTCAAACCATTATCACGCAGCTGTTATTACAACCATCATGTTCCTATCATGCTTGTATCGCGCTCCACTGATGCAAATAATTTTACTCCCTTTCCACAACATGCAGTGTAATCCCCTCAGTTGGTTTCACGCTCCTAACTCCGAGTTCCACTGGAATCTGCAACAGGAACAAACATTAAAAAGTAGTTAGTCTAAAAGTATAACAAACAGACAAGACAAAAGAAAATATACGATCAAAGAATAACATTTTATTAAGTGTTATATAGATGTTATAAAATTATAATTATATATTATTATAAAGTTACATTTGTGAAGGCAAGTATACATACTTGAGTGTCGGGGGAGACATCGAAGCGGTATTTCTGCAGGATTCGTACAATGGCCATCTTGATCTCCATGAGGGCGAACCTCATGCCGATGCAGTTCCGGGGACCAGCACCAAACGGGATCCAAGCGAATGGATGTCTCTGCTCACGTTTCTCCTTCGTGAATCTGAACAAATTTGCGAAAATAATAATTAAATGATGTCGATGTATTCATTCTATTGGTCCTTGTTTGTTCATAAACAATAACAAACAGTTTCCCTTGAAGCCTCAAAATCGTTATCTTCATGTCATATCAACCGTTTATTTTGTTGAGCTTCAAACATCAATATCATTCCAGTAAAAGGTATTTTCAAGTTCAAGTTATATTCTCAGATTAGCTCTTAAATGGTACTTTGTTTCATATAAGACAATAATCTCGTAATTGTGCATTTTGGCTTGCAAAAGGAGGACAGTATCTTTATGCAAATGTGTCAGAACTTACCTCTCTGGGTCAAAGGTCTCTGGCTCAGGCCAGTACTCAGGGTTCCGGTGGACGCCGAAAATCGAGTAGAAGATTTGATCCCCCTTGTTTATTGTAATACCATTGTACGTGTATGTCTCGTTGCAGATACGATCAGTTCTGCATATTTATGATAAAATATAAACATTTACGACGATGGATAAAGAAATTATTGCTTCACGACAAAGGCATGCACGATTTCAGTATAAAGTACATCTAAATACTTTAAATTAGTAAAACATGAATGGCTAACTTCCTTTTTTAATGGAAATTCCGCAATCAGACAATTTCAACGCTGCCAATCATGTCAAAATGAAATACAATTCCCATTGTTGAAATCCTTTTTGAAGAATATTCTAGACTTATTATCATAGAAGTAACATTTTTATTAAAGGTCAAATAAAGTAGCACAATTATGGTCAAATTATCTTTTCTTTACTATTTCTTTACAGATTATGCTTAAATGTTCACATATCATTACTATCATGTAGCTCCTTATATTGAACAACGGCCTTTAATAACATATTTTGCGACTGTTTGCAATGTATGGTGCATTTGTATCAAGTAGCTTGACAGAGTATGAAATTCAACTGCAGTTAGGTGGTATACAATCTCTGAGGTCTCACAATGATAATCAGTCCAGGTAGCCTGGTATGGCATCTGTGCAACATCATGGTGTTCAAAGACCTTCTAGTTGTTTGATATTGCTTTGTTTTATGGCTCACTGAAACTCTAATATATTTGTTGATAAACGTATAAAGTTGAAATACACACTTACAGTCCAGCAGCAGGATACATTTCACGGGCCCCCAAAGCAATCTATTCGTAGTTTGATTGTTTGTTCTTTAAAAAGAAAGTTATGGCTCGCTGAACGCAGTGATAATCCAAATGATTATGTTGATACTCAGTAAAGCCCTGCGGCAGGATGGATAGATCTGCAGCGTCTCAAGGACGACTCGTTCCAGTAGGGCATATCGGCAACATATGTGTTGCCATGTATAGTTGTTTGACTATGTGTTCGCCTTATTAGCTCACTTTATTGCTCACTTAAAATGGAAACAAAAGTAACATATTTCGATGCACTGTGAATCGTAAAATGTTGGCTACGGGAACTTGGTGAGCCCAATATTCACTGTACGGGATGATGGCAATATCTAATTAATAGGTAACGGGTTAACTTACAGTCATGCGGCAGGGTACATCTACAACCTCTCAAGTACAACGCTAGCCATGTATGACATATTGGCAGATGTTATGGTGGTTTGATTGTTGGTAGTTTTAGCCATGAATTGCTCACTAAACAGTCATGGGGAAACCCTACGAAACAACCGGTTTGACACGTCTTGGCGACATCGGTGCTGACTGATATTCATAAAGCAATTTATCGGTCACTCAACTCATTCATGAGAAATCAAAGAAACGTATATCGATACACTGTGAAGGTTCACTTACATTCCTCCGGGAGGATACATCCTGAGCGTTTCGCAGACAACTCCATCCAGGTAGGACATCTTGGCGACATTGGTGTAGTTGACGGAGTCTCTGGTCGGGGTGACTTCCTCAACCTCTGCAATCAGCTTGTCTTGGATGTCAGGATTGAGTGCCAGGGAGTATGCGATGAAACCAAGGGTCACATTGGTGGTCTCGTAGCCGGCGACGAAGAAGAATAATGCCTGGATAAGAGAACATATATTTTCTCTACTTAATATTTTCTCTTATTTATACACTTACTTTATATTTCACCTGTATAAAATCATCACGATCATTTCAGTATGTTGTCTTCTGCAACGTGTCAAAACTGTTGCGATTGACTGTCATTAACCGATTTATATTGTACAAACACTTTAATGGTGTTTATCAGTTGAGCTAAATGGCAATTCAGTTTTTCTTATTATTATATTGATAGCCCCTAATTATTCAAAGCATTGGGAACACATTGAGGCCAACCCTTGTAATACATATTTTGCAATGTAATCTGCCAAAAATAATAATAACCATTATTTTGTATGTATAGTACAACTTTAATATACATGCAAACGTTATTTAAATGATCATGGTGTGTGGATAAGTTTGTTAAAATATGAATATGCAACAAAAGGCATTAAAATTATTAAGAACAAAGTTAATACAGAGAATGCAATTATTCACACATTTCATTCCTATCAGTTCTTTTTTCATGAGATTATAACTTTAAATACCTGAGCAAGGATTTCTTCAGTGGTCAGCTGTGTCTTTGAAGTCGACATCTTTTTCCCGTCGTGGCGCGTGCTCGCTTCATGGTGCTCATCGATCAGGCTATGGAGGTCGTTTTCTTCCTTCGATTCGTTTGACTTTTGCGCGTGGTCTTCCTTGTGGGCATCCATCATCAGCTGCAAGAAGTCTGCCCTCTGTCATACACAAAAGTATTCATTGAAGGGGAAGGAAACGCTGGAATTTTCGCTTGTAACCACTGTTGTTTAGTTACTGCTATGTCAGTGATTACGTAACCCACTTTTGTTAATCAGATGCGCTCAGATGACGTTTCATATGGTACAGTTGGAAAACATGGCCGCCTCCAGGCTGCTCAGTCAAAACAGTTGATAGTGGTTTCAAAAACATTGATTATTTCCATTATTAGTGATGCCCATAGGAAATATATACAACTAGAAGTGACAGGAATTCTCCACCGTGCTTATCAGCACTGTAACCATGGTAACAGCACCGATTTTAGCACGCGAACTATGAATTTCTTTATGTTTGACATTATCCCCCTTCTGTTTTTTTATATGTCGTTTAAATTAATTGCTTTGCTTTTGTGTTTCGTTATGTTTGAAGTTACCCCCTCCCCCTTCTGTTCTTTGCATGTTGTTTAAATTAATTGTTTTTGTCAAATTATTGGAAGGAAACGCGTACTAGTTGTGCCCGGCCTCCCGTAGCTACATACTCAATAACTCACAATAACTCACGCAAACATGGTTTTTATTAAAGTTTGTCATACATTCTCAGATTCTTCGAGCATGACGTTGAACTTACCTTGTTATTTGATTGTTCCTTCCTCAACGCCATAGCTCTCTGGACCACATTGCTGAAGAAGACAGTCACACTGCTAGGGAACATGCCAATGTTTAAGAAGTTCATCAGGTGGGCGAATGGCGGGAATATTCCTGCATGAATTTCCGAACATATGATAGCTATATTTAACATCTTTATACTCTTTATTACATTAAAAAGAATACAACAATATATGTGAACGCAGGTTTAATGTCACAACTAAAAAAAGTAAACAATTTCAAAGTGACATTAGTCATGTTAGGCAGGGTAAATAGAACCAAACATGTACATTAAACTTCATGAACATGTACATGAACATGAACACGTACAAGAACATCATAAACATATATTTTATACAAAATATCTGAGTTATTTATGACATAACCGATGCATTGTACTTATATGATATTATCCTAAATATAATTGAGACATATCCAACAATAATTATGGAATATTAGTGACAAACGTTCCTGGAGTTAAATAGAGGACATAGTAAAGTAGCGAAGACCTTCGGGGAACTCTTTAAGAATGGCTTTTTAAAATCGTTAGTACAACCCCAATACCACCTAGTCATAGCCTACAGACGCACAATCATTCTTCTGGCGGGAATATCTCTCTCGTTCTTTCAACATTTTGACATAATATCGCGTAATAATATTTTTGTAATCGTTGTTTTGAACTGGGCCATATTTGGGCAAAAAGTATCTCAAATTCGGGCAAATCATGTGTTTTTCTGGCAAAACAATGTCATATTTGGGCTAACCCATGACATACCGTAAAACATTGACCATAGGCGGTACTGGTTCAGAGGAGTATCAATAGTGCCAGCCACATCAAAAAGGATCTAGTATAATGAATATGTATCTACTTTTGTCAACGATCTTCAAGCCGGTCTTAATGAATATTCATGATAGCATTATCACGCAAAGTTAGAATAGATACTCAGGGTTGAAATCCAATCAAGCAAGCAGAAGTAGCTCTTGGGTCGGTGGTTGGTGTAAATCAGCATAACTGCATCACGGTATGTAGAGTCGTAGGTTCAAGACGCATTGGATAAGTGATTTTGTTTTTGTTTTTATATTTCTTTATTTCATATGAAATTTTGTTTTACCAGATGCCAGCATTTTGTGAATTGGAATGGAAGGAAAATTATAATTTGTGTGTTAAATACACAATTATTATATCATTCAGGTGAGTGAAGTCCTGGCATTCTGCTAGTAATATTATGTAGCTCTATATATTAGTGGATGGAGGGGGGGGGGGGGGGGGGGTAGGGTCATTTTACAATTGATTCATCACCCTGTTCCAGCCAACTCTTCATCAAGAACAAACTTTATTTTACTCTTTTCCGTCCAAGAAGTGTTAACAAGTGATGAATAGAAAGCAACATTGAGCAACCCAGCCCCGCCCCCACCCCCCCCCCCCCCACACACACACACACATACACACGAACACACAAGCACACCCACACAGCATACGCACGATATGACTACGATTACGTTCATTATGCATAAGCGGGACATGCATGTCAGATTCGAACTTGAGATGCCGTGTCATGCATTCTTTGATTTTATGCTGCCATAGTGCTGCACGTTGTAACTTGGAAACTGCTGTGTTATTCAATATGTTTGTATCTCTATAGTTGAGATGAAAATATTATGCTATTCATTTGAAATAGTGTGAATAATCTTGTTGGTGGTGCATCATAAAACCTTTTTTCAAAACAGATAATGCGGAGAGCACAATGAGGATAACGATCGCTTGGACAGAATAATAACGTGCGAACAATAATGTTCCTCCGAGAGCCTCAAAAATGAAATAGATTGGACACCTGTTGTCTGAATAATTATACATAATCATGAATGAAACATGTCCAAGATGTGTGAAAGTGCTGAAAGAATATAATTAAATTCCGCTTCATCCCCAACAATTGAACATGGTTCAACGGTAGATGGTCTGTTTTTAGATCTCAAAGTTCGCGGATCAAATCCACCCAAATGAAGTCCTGCGGATTTTTTTATATCTATTAGTTGTTGGTTATATTTTTTCCCTTTTTTATGTCTTTCTTTTTTTCATTTCACTTTTTTTCTCGTCATTTTTTGTTCATTAAATGTTTATTTTGTTTTAAATATAAATATAAATATAAAATACCTTATTCAAACATATCAGGAACCAATGGCTATGAGGCAGAATGCATATTGTACATACAGACTCGATAGCTACATTGATATGAGCGTCGATACTTACGTAATACCTATTCATCAGGGGGATGGATGAATAGATCATCCCCCCTGATGAATGGGTATCAATGACAGACAGATCGACGCCCATGTACATTGATATTTAATTTGATTGAATTGTTTTGAATTGTCATCTACCAGCATTTAGGGGAACTGGCTTTAAGGTGCGTCTTTTCTCAAATTAATTCGAATATGATACGTAATCCTCATTGATTGACTGGTCGAGATGTTCAGTGAAATATTTTGGAGGGGTCGAAGGGGGTGGATGATGGTTAACTTGTGAGACATTATTAAATGGACCAAGGGCGTCGAAAATTCATAACAAATATTATTTTTAAAACACACTATAAACGAAATTATCGTAAACCACTAAAAATTAGTATACGCACATTTATAAAGACATTTGATTTTAAGGTTATTGATCCCATCCCCCGCATCCCCCAATGCACACACACACTAGTGTGTGTGGGTGGGGGTGGGGTGGGGCCGGGAATGCCATGACTTCACCTGAATGTAATAATTGTGTATCTGACAAAAAGTAAATGAGTTTCCTTACTATTCCTATGCACAAAACGTTGGCATTTGTTAAAACAAAATTTCCTATGAAATTGAAGAATAAAAAAAATCATTTATCTAATGCGACTTGAACCTACGGCTTTACATACCATCATGCCTAGAATGATCTGCCCCAACCACCGACCCAAGAGCTACTTCTGCTTGCTTGATGGGTTTTTAACCTTATGTAACGTTCACCTTTTCTCAACTTTGCCTGATTATGCTATCATGAATATTCATTAAGACCGGCTCGAAGATCGTTGACAAAGGGCTAGATACATATTCATTATACTGGATCCTTGTGGATGCGGCTGGCGCTGTTGATAATACCTGCTAATACTGTGACAGTGACTGAAACAGTAGCGCCTATGGTCAATGTTTTACGGTATTCGGCCAATATTCGCCAAAATAAGTCATATTCGGGCAAACTCATGTCGTTCCGACCATCTTGACAAAATGAAGGTTACATTCAGGCAAATGCATGATTTAAGGGCAATATAATATAGTCGTGTAGATTTTCTGGGACCTGGACACGTTCTTTAGTCCAACGTTTTTTTATTGATTCATATTCTAGAAAGGTTAAGAAGAAATTTCAGCTTTGTTGCCACCTTGGTAACATTGGGCAACTTTTTTTATAAGCATTATAAAGTTAATTAGCTAATTTGCATATTTGTGAAATAAGGTCAGGGGTCATTTTCTATCTAGGAATATTACAATATTGATAAAAACAAAGCATTCTAAGGTATTTGGGGGCAAGGATTCCATTTCCACTGCTCGTTTGTAAGTGCCATATGGGCAACACCCTGAAATGTAAGATGGCTGCCCCTAATTTGCATATTTATGAATATTATTGATTTTCAGTGGCTACAGCTTCTAATTAGCCATAATTACATATTATTTTCCTCAATCAAGTTCTACAAATGGATAAAGATAGTTAAGCTTGGTTGCCACCTCGGCAAACTCTAGCAATGTATACAATTAGCATAATTAGGTAATTTTACCTAATTTGCATATTCCCCAAAATCGAGTATATTGGGAACCCGGAAAGTAAAAATGACAAATAATATCACTTTTCCAAGGTTTTAGGGGGCAAACAATCCATTAATGATACTTAATTTGACGTATCACCTTGGCAACCCACATAAATCCAAGATGGCCGCCTTTGTCATTTTAAAGCAAATAATGCTATTTGCATTTTTTTACTGTAAGCAAACAACTACATTGTGATTCAAGTATTCTAGTTCCTATTTCCAATAATTAAAAGTCCAAACATTATAATATTGATCTAATATAACCGAAAGAATATAGTCGTGTATCATAACATGTGTAATTTGGGGAGCAGCCGTCTTGGATTTGAGATGATTGCCATGGCGATACAGGGAAATAAGTATCAAAAATGGATCTGGTGCCCCCCAAAACCTTGGAAAAGTGGTATCACTTGTCATTTTTACTTTCCGGGGTCCCAATATACTCAATTTGGGAGAATATGCAAATTAGGTAAAATACCTAATTATGCAAATAATATGCATTCCTAGAGGTTGCCATGATGGCAACTATAATCTTTGATATCTTAAATACATACTTAGAACATAACTGACAAATAATAATCTGGAATTATTACTTATTAACGGCTGTAGCCACTGAAAATAAATAATATTCATTAATATGCAAATAAGGGGAAGCCATCTTGGATTTCAAGGTGTTTCCCATATGGTACTTACAAACGAGCACCGGAAATGGAATCCTTGCCCCAAAATATATTAGAAAACTTGTTTTTATCAATATTGTACTATTCCTAGATAGACAATGACCCCTGACCTTATTTCACAAATATGCAAATTCGCTAATTAACTTTAAAATGCTTATAAAAAAGTTGCCCAATGTTGCCAAGGTGGCAACAAAGCTGAAAATTTTCCTTAACACTTCTAGAATATGTATCAATAAAAAACATTGGACTAAAGAACTTTTCCAGGTCTTGTACACAACCCAATGGACCGTCTACACGACTAATACTATTGTCGGGCTAAACCGTCTCATACCAGGGTAAAATCGTGTTTTTTCTGGACTCAACCATAAACAAAATCATATTACTGGGGCATCAAAGAGGTAGGAAACGAGGGCCTTAATTATTCGGGTAAACTACCTCACCCCCCCCCCCCCCCCCCCTACGCCTATAACTTTAAATAAATAATACTCATATACCTGCAAGCATGACAATGGGGTTGAATATTTTCCCGCCCATGATTAGCTTGGCGTTCTTGACAAAGGGATCATTGGGGTTGTTCTGCGAGTCCACCTGTAGCCCGAACGCACACTTGGCGATACCTTCCATCGTGAACCCCTCAAAGACACTGGAGAAAGAAATTAGCCAATCAATCTACCTTATAGACAACAATTTCAAATCACTTTTTTTCGGGGTAATTCTGCTTTTCCCTTCTTTCCCCTTCAATATAATACAAATATGATAAGAATTATAACTAGAATATAAATCGATATCGGAGCGCACAACATTATAGCACCTATATTAAAGGGGTAGTTCAGTTTTGGTGAGATAATGAAAGACTGAGTGTAAAATTTGAAAGAGCATACAATATAATGGCAGAATAAACTTTATTTGATCAAAATCGGTTCAGAAATAGCTGAAATATCAAACAAATATATCATATCGTAATAAATCTGGGGCCCAGATTTATTCGATGATTTTTTTTCCACAAAAGCTCTTTTTTAATCGTAACAGGCGTTTATAATTTTATATACCTTTCGAGCATGGTGGAGTTATAACTATTAATTTGTAATGTTATTGTGCAGGTTTTGGTAACTAAAGCTCAGCCTTACCAAAACTGTACTACCCCTTTAAAAGAAATTAAAAAACCGCATTATGATGGTTTAATTGACAACAATGATGGAAGTATTATCGCGTTTTGTTAATTTTACTACATGTATTATAACCCTATTTTTACCTAGTAAACACATACTTTAAAAAAATTGATTTCCTAGATATCTGCGAAAATTTTTTAAACACCCTTTTCAGGGGGGGGGGGGGGCGAGATATGAAGTTGTTCTTCACCAAAATAAAACTTGTACCACATATTACTAGATATAATATAACAATGATATTTACAATATTCTTGGTATGAAAACAAGTTTCCAGAGGGATCATCCATAAAGTAATCCATATAAATCAATCAACAAATAAATAACTGAGTAAATGAATACATAAATAAATTTAAAAAAAATAAATAAATAAATGAACACATAAATACAGAAATAAATAAATAAATAATTATCGTACGTAATAACGTTGACTTGGTTATCTCTCTCCTGAACCTCTCCCATTTTCTTCAAAAGATTGTCACAGCATTCGTTGATCAAAGGCGACATCTAGAAAGTGATAGGAATAAATATTAGCATTAACACATGTACACTAGAATATAATGTGCATACATGTAAACATTACACATTGAGTACAGAATTAGGACATGTATGTAAACAGAGAATGATATACGGTATAAGATAGTGGTGGACGTGAATAGTGACCACTGGTGGTTATTTATTTATATCATTTTGGGGTGTTATTTTTATTTTTTATTTTTGTTGGGGGGAGGGGTTATTAACAGCATAAACATTACACATCCAACATACAAGAGTATGTTTTGAACGTTGAACCATTGTAAAGGAGAGGTATGCAATAGGGGCATTCTTTGAAAAGTAAAACTTTTTTTGGTGAACATTTTTTTTTTTTCCCAGTTTTGTTTCATTTTTGGAATATTCGATGTCAAAGGTTTCATGATATAATGTTTCACATTCAATCAATACATGTTCACACTCATTTGCATACATTTATATATTTCAATTACTTGTCAAACACGTGACCACCCTAAATTGTCACACACGTGACCAGACATCCCCATATTTAAAAAAGAACTGTTTGAAATAATGTCTTTCTTTTTTTTTACTATGTTCTTACTTGGAGATCTATATCAGATGAACATCATAGCTTTCCATAATTCACAGGGTTATCAAAATGAAATTGAGTTGATTGTTGTAGTGGTCCTATTTATATATCGAGTGCTCCCGTGCAAAGTCACACACGTGACCGAAGGTTCGTTATTCCGAAGGTTCGTTTTTCCGAAGGATATTGTCTCCGAAAATGAAATCGGGTTCGATATTTCGAAGGTTCGTTGATCCGAAAATGAAATGGGGTTCGTTGATCTGAAAATGAAATGAGGTTCGTTAATTCGATATGTTCCTTACGAACCCCATTTCATTTTCGGATTAACGAACCCTATTGCATTTTTGGACTAACTAACCTCATTTCATTTTCGGACTAACAAACCCCATTTCATTTTCGGATTAACGAACTTTCGGAATATCGAACCCGATTTCATTTTCGGATAAATGAACCTTCGGAAAAACGAACCGTATTTATAGTGAATTCACACCACACCACAAAACGACCGTTAAAGGGGTAGTTTAGTTTTGGTAAGGCTGAACTTTAGTAGCCAAAACCTGCACAGTAACATTATAAACTAATAGTTATAACTCCACCATGCTCGAAAGGTATACAAAATTACAAACGACTAAGTAAAAAGCCTGTTTTCATTCAAAAAGAGCCATTAAAACACAAGAGGGCGCTTTTAAAAAGGGCATTGGTTTCAACCATGTTTTCATACAAAATTATGAATGTGATGTTCTATTGATATAAGGATTAAATAGCGGGATCATCAACAACTGTTTAAAAAACGCTTTTGAAAATTTTTGAAAAAGTGCAAGCATTTAAAAAAAAATTTCTAAAAATCATCTAATTATTTGGGCCCCAAATAATTATAAGATCAGATATATTTATTGATATTTCAGCCGTTTCTTGGTCGATTTTGACCAAATAAAGTTTATTCTGCCATTAAAATTGCATGTTCTCTCAAATTCGGCACTCAGTTTTTCATTACCTCACAAAAAAATTGTGATGTGCAGCGCCCTCTCTACCAAAACTAAACTACCCCTTTAAGTACTTTTTGTTTTGCTATAGTTAAAATAATCCATTTTGGTCTTCACATTATGTATAAAAGCAGATCGATTAAGAAGACAAATTCAATAACCCATTCTGAATATTACAAGCCTCTTTAGTTGATCTAGACCCTCGAAAGCGCCGCCAACGAGAGAGACCTGCATCTAACATCATTGATCGCTGCCAGTCGAGAATCGCCGCCAGTCGATCATATGACATGGTTGTGCAGACCGAATTTTACACCAGGCCGACATACATATTCTGAAATTGTTTACTCGCTGACCTATATAGCCATTAATCTGACCTATAGCCACTAAATTAGGGTTAGGATTAGGGTTAGGATTAGGATTAGGATTAGGATTAGGATTAGGATTAGGATTAGGGTTAGGATTAGGGTTAGGATTAGGATTAGGATTAGGGTTAGGGTTATATAGCCATTAATCTGACCTATAGCCACTAAATTAGGGTTAGGATTAGGATTAGAGTTAGGATTAGGATTAGGATTAGGGTTAGGGTTATATAGCCATTAATCTGACCTATAGCCACCAAATTAGGGTTAGGATTAGGATTAGGATTAGGATTAGGGTTAGGGTTAGGGTTAGGGTTAGGGTTAGGGTTAGGGTTATATATCCCAAAAATCCATTGCCGATCAAGCAACTCGCTGTGTGGCGCAATTGATAAAGCACTTGCCTATGAACCCAAGGTACGTGGGTTCGATCCACACCTACGTCGCATTTCATTTTTTTATGTACACTCGTTGAATTGTGCATGTGCGATATTATACAAGTCGGAAATTCTGGCTGTGCGCATGCGCGAGTTGAGAAGATACAGAATATGTATGTCGGCCCGGTGTCAAACTAGTGCAGACCTTCCTCGTTGTGCATATCTCTCTCGTAAGTGGCGCTATATATTTGCCAGTGAGGACTCGATCCTTGTCTAGTTTAATGATATCCATTCACCTCTTCGTTATTTTATTAAAATTAAAAACACATCTTAGACTTATGATAATAAATTATGATAATTCCAGTATCAGCCGTTTCAGGGCTGGGATCTGAAGTGGGGCCATAATGCCCCCGCGTTAAGGGGCCATCACAAATCACAAACGGAGCCCGCCCGACTTCTCTGCGAGCTCAAAAGGGCATTTTCGCCAGGACTACGGCCGGTGTTCGCGCGAATACTGCGGGCTCCGCCGCGTTTTTCAGGGTTCGGCCGACGTCCGCAGGGCACCGAAACCTGCTCCCAAATCAGCGATTTTTAATCGCCGAATTTTGAGGTCGCAGAGCTCGTAAACAGGTCGCCCGTACATCGACCGTAGATCGCTCGGGCATCGGCAAACATTCGGTCGATATTCGGGCGACAATCCGACAACTTTAGACCATTTTAGGCTTAAAATTCTGACGGACACGGCAGAGCTGCGCGACCGCCGCACGGCCTCCTTGCGATACTTGACCGACCTACTCCCGTATCCCGCGCGACTTGTACAAAGTCGGGCGTGCTTCGAGCGCGATCCGTGCTGGTGCCGGGCTGCGTATATTTTTTTTACACCACTGTTCGACATGTTCGCCCAAAACGGGCCAAAAACGCGCTGGTAAGCCAAGACTACAGTCTGCTGTATGCCATATAAATTATATGCAACAAACTCAGCGACCTTGCGATATCGATCTAGCGAAGACAAGTCCAAGGGCGAGGGTGACCATTAATTAGTGGCTGATCTCGATGCTGACTACAACCACGACGATGAGACTAGGAATATTGATCTATGCGTAGATACAATGCACTCACAGTCACCATGGTGTGTGAAACTACGATTTTATTGAGAAAATGGCTAGGCGTTTGATGCATAGAAATTGTATCGCAGGCGCTAGTTTTTTGGCCCGTTTTGGGGGAACATGTCGGGCTGCCGTCGGGCGGCCGTCGGGCGGCCGTCGGGCGGCTTCTACAGGCCCCGGTCCATTTATAATGACTTATGTTCAACGGGCGCCTCCCGAGCCCCGTCCAATATGTGACAGCGTAGATGTCAAGCGAAAAATACGCTCGACTCCCTGGCGGATTTGAAATTCGGCGACTCTCTGTCGATCTACAAATTCGGCCGGAGTCCGTTTGATTTGTGACGCAGGCTTTAGAAAGACAGCACATATAGTCGGATCTTAATTCTTCCCTTTCTTTGAATACTTTTAGAATACTGCCACTCGTTATACAAAGGTATATAAATGGGGGCCCATGGTATAGAAGGTGAAAGCTATTTTATTAATTGTCTTCTCAATGTCCATGAGCCGCTTGGAATGAATTCTCCACATGGAGTGGAGATGGTGGACACAATATATGCAGGCTTTCATTGTATCCTTAAACAGATAACATTATAGATATTGAATACAATAAGCTGTTCCAGACTGTCCTCGGCCTTGATTTTTTTGGGCGACGGTATATATTAAAACTTCCTGGTCGATCAAATCATATCACGCTTTCCCAAATACAGCCGAATTTCTTATCTAAAAAAAAAAAAAAGTTCGGAAACTCAAGTTTGATCGATCATATCTCTCGTATTTTTTAATAAGCATATTCGAAATTGGTTTCACAATAAAGCCTCATTATATACCTTTCAAACGGTGCATTATGTGTAGTGATTATGCAATTGGAGCGATTGCAGTAGCCCAGAGAATAGGGGGAGGCAGGAAGTGAAATGTCGCAAAATGGCTCAATGCATTTAATTTACGAGTGAATGACTGTGCTGACCAGTTTTTTGAAAATTCACTTTCTATTGAATACTGATTATACTGCCACCCTTTCCATTTATCAAAATCATTGGAATTTGATACCATTTTAATGGAAATTATCTTTTCATTACGATGGCATATTGATCGTAATGATTAGGCAAATGGAATATGGAGATTTTAAGACAAATTCCCACTTTGATTTTTTGGGGCGACGGACACACCCCCCCCCCCCCCCCCCCCCCCCGTTTACACGCACGAGCAAGATCGTGGTCTCGGTGTCTCGGCCACGATCTGTCTCGGTCCCGTTTTTGTAAATTACGCACCCCCCCCCCCCCCCCCCTTTGACAATCCTGGCTACGGGCATGTGTTCGATAAATGTCTTAATACCTGTTTCATCTTGAGCGCGCTGAAGGTCGGGGTGATGACGTTCCTTACCCTCTTCCAATGCTCGTTTTGCAGGGCGGTCATTCCCTTGTCGAAGGGACGGTTCTTCAGGACAAATTCCTGTACAAAAACAACCATGGCATAACTTAACTATAATATGTTCGGAAGCATTGCACAATATTCCTGTACTATAATGAATACAAACATAATTGTTAGGGACATAGCACTGTCACACACACAAAATGTATAAAGGTACTATTGCTGGTGATTGTTATTTCTTCTAAAAATTTGTATAGTAATTATGTTACTTAATTAATGATACGAGATATTAATTTCCCCAAGGCTGACTGAGCACGGATTAGAGAAGAAAAACGTACAATATCCAAAATCGCAATAACATATGCCTGTCTATACATGACAGTGAAACCGTAATTGAATTTATTTATTATGATATTAGTCCAGTCAATCTAGCAAATATTAGGGGGTAACCTCGGCAAAATTGCAACATGGGATTTTTCTTCGAAATTTTGTTCAGGAAACTGAACATCACACAAAAAGTCCTAAGAAATCAAAGCTGGGGAAAGTGGTTTAATTGGCATTATAAAGATAATTAGCTAATTTGCATAATTGTGAAATAAGGTCAGGGGTCATTTTGTATCTAGGAATAGAACACTAGTAATTCAAACAAATATTACAAGGTATTTAGGGGCAATACATCCATTTCCAGTGCTTGTTTGCAAGTGCCACATGGGCAAAATCCTGAAATCCAAGATGGCTGCTCCTAATTTGCATATTTATGAATATTATTGGTTTTCAGTGGCTACAACCTGTAAAAAAAAATTAAAAAAAATTGCTTATTAGAATAAGCAATATTTACAGTTTTTTTTTCTTCAATCATGTTTTAAATGTGTATTAAATATACTTCAGCTTGGTTGCCGCCTTGGCAACCTCTAGCAATGCATATAATAAGCATAATTCGATTATTTACACAATTTGCATATTCCCATAAATCAGGTAAAATCGTGGGTATTGTAAACCCAGAAGGTAAAAAAGACGAGAAATACCACTTTTCCAAGGTTTTGGAGGGCAGGAAATCCACTTAAGATACCTAATACGACGTATCACTTTGGCAACCCGCATAAATCCAAAATGGCCGCCTTTGGCATTTTAAACGAGATAATGCTATTTGCCACTTTAACGGCATTTATTTTATGAGAGTATAATTTTGTTACTGTTCGGCAGTTAGCAACCAACTGCATTAAAATTTAAGTATGCTAATTGCTAATTCCAATAATTGAGAGTCCAAAATTATAATATAGTTCAAATATAACCAAAAGAACGAAGTCGTGTATCATTCAAGTGTAATTTGGGGAGCAGCCATTTTGGATTTAAGAAGGTTGCCATGGTGCTATATGGAAATAAGTATAAAAAATGGGCTTGTTGCCCCCCAAAAACCTTGAAAAATGGTATAACTTTTTATTTTTACTTTCCTGGTTCCCAATATACTCAACTTAGGAGAATATGCAAATTAGATAAATAACCCAATTATTCATTACATATTTAGAACATCAATGAAAATAATAATCTGGAATTATTGCTTATTAGAGGCTGTAACTACTGAAAACCAATACAATTCATAAATATGCAAATTAGGGACAGCCATCTTGGCTTTTACGGCGTTGCCCATACGGCATATGCAAATAAGCACCGTTAATATAGATTCCTTGCCCTAAATTACCCTAGAATAACCGGTTGTATCAATATATTGTACTACTAGTATTCCTAGACAGGCCCGTCGGAGCCGCTACGGTTGGTACGGATTCGACCGTACCACTTTTCAGCCTAAAGAAAAAAAAGAGAAAGATGGAGAGGGAGAAGAAAAGAGAAGAGAAAATAAGAGAGAAGGTGGGAGGATGATGAATGCCATGTCATGTTATAGACTGATCGTAGGCTTATCACCAGCTAATGGAAGAACACGAACATCGAAGTGAAAATATTGGGGGGCGAACATATCGTTTCGCCCCCCCCCCCCCCCCCCCCAAAAAAAAAAGAAGAAGATAATTCCGAAAATGTGGGAGAAAAAATCGAGTGATATAATGCCAAAGAGCGAAAAGACACATTTTTATCAATAATTAATCTTCAAAATAGCTGTTTTTTTAGTTTGAAAAGGACTGCAAATCTCTTTTTTTGCCGCGCGCTTCGCGCGCATACAGTTTATCATATTGCAAGTTTCATTTCGGTTGTGGGAACTCACCTTTCCAAATGTGTTGGGCAATGTAATTTCTCAAACGCACATCTCAAACGGAGTTTATTAGACCCTCATCTATAGCACACCGTCACAGAAATGAAATAATAGTATGTCTTTCGATTCAAATTGGAATATCATGTCCCCCCACATTTGAAAGTGGAGGAGATTGTCCCCCTTTCTTTTTCATTATGTATGTTTGGTTCCATAGCTAATACATTTGAACACTTCATATTATGTGAAATTTCTGTCTCGGGTGTGCACCAAATCGCACAATTTCACGCCCAAAAATACAAAAGCTCCCTACTGTGGGAGGGGGACACCACCTCCCACAACCCTCCCCCGCTCGGTCGCTTCGCTTCCTCGCAATATCCCCCCCTCCACTTTTGAGAAGTTGTTGACGCCCTTGCTCTATAGTACAGGATCACGTGGATCCATCTCATGCAAGGCTCAATCTTTTCCTCGCTATGCCCTTTAAAAATACGCTACGAGTAGGTTCACTATTTTATACGCATTATAGGAATTGCAAATGTCTGAAATCTAAAATCTTCCAGGGGCTCCGCCCCCTGGACCCCATTTGGGGGACAATATAGTCCCCCAAATGTGGGTGCCCGTTGACTCAGGTCTTCGAGCCATCAAGACACTTTCAATGAGCGCATAATAAAAACTTATTTTGTAATAAGATAGATAGACTTTAGACCCCGTCTTTAGATTTTCGGGCATGCCAATGTGGGGCTTAGTTTTAGCTCTGTCAGTGTTTTTTTTAATTTTCATATTTTGCCCCCCCCCCCCCCAATCGCAAAAACGGATCGACGTCTGTCTACCAGGAGATACACATGGGATCAACAGCGTGTGTTTTAGTGGGTCCACGGGCGTATGATCTCGAGGGATAGGGGATATATCCCCCACTTTTTGATGCGGGAGTTGCCTGTATACAAGACAAACAATTCCCACTTTTTTTAGAAGTTAATTTCTTGTAAAAATCTTACAAGGACAATAACGACCATACTTATAAAGTGATATTTTAAACACCAATTTCAAAAATTTCTCCACGTGGGAGGGGGCAAACCCCCTCCCCCAAGTATAGACATGCACGGACGATGTGAGCGTATTTCTGGTGTGTGTGTGTAGGTTCGATTGTGTTTGTATACCATAAAATACATGTAATATGATTAATTTTATTTTGTTAGAATTATAGGGAATTTGATAATTATTATTAAGGTTCTGTGTCTCTACTCTTTTAACTGAATGTGACAGCTTTCTATATTGTTAATTAATTACTCTTTAGGTTAAAATCGAGCAGATATACTGGAATGGGTGTCTGAGGTATGTGTGTGACTGTGGTGTGATCGGTGGTTGGGTGGGGATGGGGTTTTTTCTTGGGCTAAATGGGGGGGGGGGGGGGAGGGGGGTAAAGGAGCATGTTTTAGTTCCTTTTATCTTTAGTTATATAACCTTCATTATGTTTATTTTTATGAAGTCAGGAAATTGAATATACAGTTGATTTGTATTTGTTTATGTATGTAAGATAACCATTTCTATTTTCGTTCATTATAATTGTATATGTATATTTTGTTTAGTATGTATATTCAAATGTAAATGTTATATATGGAGGAATAAAAATCACTTAAAAAAAAAAAAATACGTGGTCTTATCATGAGGGAGATGATTTAAGTCATGATTTTTAAAATTTGGTATTATCAAATTTCCTTCCAAGGTATGCACCAGATTGCATTATTTCGAGTCAAAATTTGCAAAAGCTCCCTACCTTGGGAGGGGGGCACCCCCTCCCACACCCCCCCCCCCCCCCCCCCCTCGGGCGCTTCGCTCCCTCGCAGTTGTGCCTCGCCCCCAATCCGTTGACCGTACCACTTTAAAATTCCTTCCGACGGGCCTGTTCCTAGATAGAAAATGACCCATGACCACATTTCAGTAATATGCAAATTAGCTAATTATCTTATAATGCAAATTAAACCACTTTGCCTTGCTTCGATTTCTTAGGACTTTTATTATGTTGTTCAGGGAAGTTTCCTGAACAGAATTCCGAAGAAAATTCCCATGTTGCAACTTTGCCGAGGTCAAAACCCCATATTGACTGGACTATATGGGCAATTCTAGCGTCACGGACATTATAAATCAGAGAATTTTCATGACTTTCCAATGCCACTACTAATTCATGCCTCTAGCTAATGTCTAACTTTTTACTTTGATTACAAAGCAATAGCCTGGCTTATTATGCAAACAAGGTTTCAGAACATTTTATCCAATTCGTTATTGAGTAATTCTGCAAAATGTGCGGGGTCACGGACATTACGATTTTTGAACATGACTTTTTGCATTCATAATCACCTTTGCAAAAATCTGTGAGTTTTGAGACCTCACAAAAGTGATTTAGGTAGTAAGTTATAAACAAGGCAATGATAAATTGAATTCAGGTTAGAACGGGCCAGACATATGTGATCTATACAGACAGCGATATGTTGCGTCACGGACATTAAATTTTCAGCGCCAGGGACAATGTGCCACTTTTTTATGGTACATTTGATATATAATCACACAGTTTTGAGAACAAAATTAATATTCCGAAATGTAAAGTAATAAGCATAAAATTATATAAAAAACAGCCAAAGTTATTTTTAAAATATGTTGACAAAATAATTTTAAATATTTCAAGAGAATGTGTTGTAAACCATACGTTTAACTATGTATAATTATTGTCCGGTGTGCGACCACTCATCTCGACCCATCTGTCGAGGTAACCTCCAATGCGCTCAACAAACTGTGCATGTGATTCACCCATCTGCGGCTTTGAAGAACGGAAACGGATTCTATATCCTTCTTCAGACAAATCATATATGCGCAATATTGCTTTCTTTACTTCAAAGTAATCCTTAGTTTGAGTTTCCGATAAGCGATTATAAACCTCAAGCGCGCGACCAGTCAATAACGCACTTAGGGCTAATGCCCAATCACTTTTATCCCAGCCTACGCTGGACGCATAACGTTCGAAACGTCTGAGATACGCATCGCAATCGTCATCTTCTGTGAACGGCGGTAGTTTCGGCAAAGTTGGCGCGACACTAGAACTGTATTGAGGAGGAGCAGTAATTCCTTCCTCTTAAGTTCTAGAATCTTCATTCCATTGACCGTATGTTTTCATCTTTTTCTTTAATTTCTTTCTCCTTATCTTTTATGTCTTTCTCCTTATCTTTTATGTCTTTCTCATGATCTCTAGCCCGGTATCTCTCTTCTCTTTCCTTCTCTGCTATCTCTAAATCAACCGCCCTTTGCTTATATGCAAAATCTAACTGCTCTTGCCCCTTGTAATTCAGGCGTTCAGCTAATTGAAGGTACGGTTCGAGACCTGCCATTTGGAAAGAGAGTAAAGTACCCTGTAGCTCACAGAACACAACAAACAATAAAACCGAAAGAAAGTAATCGCAAGAATACTAACATCTAATCAATAGCTGCGCGCTGCATGCCATACCACAATAGGTTCACGATAATAAGTGACAGGGGTCATTAATAATCATTAATACGAAACATTACTCTGTTAACTAAATAACGGACAAGCCCCCAATGTCACGGGCCGGAGGAGCCCGGGTGGTCAATCCGACTCGTGAATAGTACACATCACACACAGACGCATACATCATCAAAACAAAACTAACAAAACCAACCAATAATCAGACAATCAAACAAAACGATCAATTGGTAAACAAACACACTGGCTAAGACTACTTCAGACCAATACGCAAAATGACTATAAAGTAAGACAGAGTGTATAAGGTGAGCTGGTGCTATAATTAAACAAATACAAATCAAATAATTAAGGGCTCACAATTAGCACCATAAATAATCGCTAACCGAATTCGATTAACAAACAATCATCAATCATAGAACATAAAATCAATTAATTAAACACTTTACATTTCTTTGGGGTAAATACTATTGTGTAAATTCAAATCTTAACATAAATGGAATTTTGCAAAGAAAAACCGAAAGATTACTAAACGTGAATCCTAACCATCTGGCCAGACAGTGAAATAATACTCGCGAGAAATAAATCAATAAAACCTGAGATCTCGAGTCCACGTTATCGTGATCGTCGCCAGAAGACTAAGTCGTCATCGTTGTCGATGTACGTTCCGTTGTATTGCTTGTGCGCGTCCCACAGTGCATCGGCGATGTAAACGGGTGTAGCACCTCCGGGACCAACGCGGTTGCAGATGGCGATCGAGTGGACAGCGATCCGACATCGGACGGTCTACCTCGTCGACGACGCCTTCGTCAGGAAGAGCTGCATGGCCTTGGTTACGGCCTGGCCCTGAGACCCTATATATGGAAAGTTTCAATTATGCACGATATTCACTATAAATATGTTGCCAGAGCCTTTAAAGTAAGCAAGTGAACAAAATCTTTGTACATTTGTATGTCCATCCAAATCAACAAAAGTAAGCACTAAATATAAACTCTTGTGTTCACATCGTCATCATTCATAATTGAATATTCAATCCAATAAAATCGCTAATAATGCGTACATAGTATGTCTAACATTAACTTATATTTCATACAATATTTGTAAGCACTCTTATATTAGCAATTAGAAATAGCATTTCTCCAAATATCTTAAACTATAAATAATATACAAAAGTAGATAACAAATTTCAAGACTTACCACAAACTGTGGGAAATTATATATAACTCAACAGAACTGTCGGTATCACGTCCGCTTCAGCTGCCGGACAAAATCAAACTGATTCCACAATCTAGCCCGCGAAAACGTATACCTAAAGTACATTAATGATACAGCTATTGAAATATTACCCTAACAGTACCGGGCGTTGTTAAACATGGTTAATTCATGAAGTTCAAATTGAATATGAAAGACACATTACGTAATCAGTAAGCAACAGTATTCATAGGATAATCACGTAATAATGAATATTCATGTTAAGCATGACGACATAGCATATTTAATGAGACACGTGATTCTATAAACCAATCATAAATTAACGAGTGTATCCACGTGATCGTAATTAACCAATAAAACATCAGGAATAATACCACAAAATAATGTAAATGCATCTGGCGCCATCTGCGTCAGGATAAGATACAACTCTACTCGTGACATTACCCCCTATTTCAAGAACATACACATATATTTGTATGGAACTCAAAATATCTAAAACAAATACAATACAGTTGTATCGACCTGCTTTCAATCATCTTACAGTATGTGCGTTTTCCAGAACTAATATTTTCTCATTGCAAAACATTTCAAGCATATACATGATTATTATATAATATATTAACCATTCACAATTAAAATCATTGCACTTGGCTATACCATATGAACATGACCAAATCCCAATTAACATGCTAGTGGAATTTAACATCATTTATTCCAAACACCGACTCAAAAGTCTGCCCTTCTCTTATCCTGTTCCTTGATGACCCGAACTCTAAAGTGGTATGGCTGAAGGGCAAGGGCCCAGCGCAGGATGCGATTGTTTGTATATTTTGCGTGCGCAATGTATGCTAACGAATTATAAGCTGTCTCAACAACAAATTCAGTGCCACATAGCAGGACATCGAATTGTGTTATTGCCCATGTGAGAGCAAGGCACTCGCGCTCGATCACGGAGTATGCGCGTTCGTGCTGCTTGAGCTTTCGACTAGCATAGCTGACGGGAAACAGGACCCCGTCTTGCTCTTGCATCAGCACCGCTCCGATACTGATGTCTGATGCGTCTGTCCGCACGATGTATGGCTTATTTGAGTCAAATAAGATTGGAGCAGAGGAGAGGCGTTGCTTAAGCGTTCTAAATGCCCGATCCTCGTTCTCTCCCCATTTTACCTTTGCTGGAGCCCTCTTTTTTGTCAAATCTATCAATGGGGCAGCAATGGCAGCGTAGTTTGGTATGTATTTCTGATAGATTCCTGCCATTCCCAAAAATGATCGGACTTCCTTTTTTGTTGTGGGGATTGCTGCTTTCATCACAAAGGCAATGTCTGCCTTCAACTGATTGCATGACTCATCTTGTTCAGATACGACTGCAACTGAGCTAAGATGAGCTCTAGCTTCTGTATCGTAATGTTCATGAGAACCCTTCTTGAGCAAATCTTCATGCAGGGTTTGTTGGCATGCGTCGCATAATGCACAATATCTTTTCACGTCGTCTTGCACCCCTGGCCAAAAGAAATGACTAAGCACTCTATTCAATGTTTTCTTTGTGCGCAAGTGTCCTGCAAGTGGTGAACCATGTGCAACAAAAAGGACCTTATCCCTAAAATCCTTCGGCACTACGAGCTGTTTGTAAATCTTGCCATGTTCAAGCTGCGGTGAAGAATATTGCCTATACAAAAACCCATTTTCTGTGAAGTAATGGGACTGTGCTCCCTTCATTCGTGTCTTCACATCGGCGGTTAATGCAAGCTTACGCGCAGATTCGAGCGAGCTATCGCTTTGCTGTGCCTGACGAAGAGCAGTACCAGTAAGTATGCTATCTAACACATCATTTATATTCATCTTTAGTGGAGGGTGTAGTTTATCACGTTTCACACGCTGCTGCCTAGTTTCTACCGCTATGGCTTCCTCAAAGCCTATTCGCTGCTCATGCGAGTTTTGTTCACCTGGCAAGTGAGCATCTACTTGAATTGTGTCAATCAATGTATCTTCATCAGCGATTGGAATCTGATCTACGCTAATCTGTAAGGGCGAGCCTGCATCTTGCACGCCAGGAACATTTCCTATAATGAGATCATACGGCGGATTTTCAAAGCAAAGCGCATTTACTTTCCCTGAGAAATATGGCGATTTCACCTGAATTCGGGCGACTGGCGCTCTGCGAAGCGATCCGTCGACTAGAGCGCAGGTCTGTGTATGACCGACATATTCATAATCACGGACTAGCGCTTTCCGAACTATAACACTGCTGCATCCAGTGTCCCTTAAAACGGAAATCGTCTCATTATTGAGCTCTCCTTCGCAAACTGGCATATGGCTTGGTTTCGAAATGCAACAAGCAGATATAATAGTCAATTCATGTCCACATGGTAACTGGACTGTACTATCTTCTCCATCAGATGGGCTACCATCATCATCAGTTACAGATGTGGTAGTGGGACAAATGCCTGCAACGCACGCATCAGCAATAGAACTCTTGCCTGTATTCCTATTGTTGCGCACTTTAGATTGTTGCTTAAGTGGACAGTTATTTGAGTAATGCCCAAATTGTCCACATTCAAAACACTTGCCTTTCTGTGAAGCCTTCTTATCAATGTGTTTGCCGTCGCGCGGCTGGGCGAAATCCTGTGCATGTACCTGTATGCTGTGAGCCTCTGCATATTGATCAGCGAGTGTCGTTAACGCTACTAGACTGCTCGGTTTCCTTTCTCTAAGGAAGAGTCCTAAATCATGGTCACTCACTTCATAGATATGCTCCATGACTAATAGCTCTTTCAATGCAGCCAAGTCCGGTGTGCGACCACTCATCTCGACCCATCTGTCGAGGTAACCTCCAATGCGCTCAACAAACTGTGCATGTGATTCACCCATCTGCGGCTTTGAAGAACGGAAACGGATTCTATATCCTTCTTCAGACAAATCATATATGCGCAATATTGCTTTCTTTACTTCAAAGTAATCCTTAGTTTGAGTTTCCGATAAGCGATTATAAACCTCAAGCGCGCGACCAGTCAATAACGCACTTAGGGCTATGCCCCAATCACTTTTATCCCAGCCTACGCTGGACGCATAACGTTCGAAACGTCTGAGATACGCATCGCAATCGTCATCTTCTGTGAACGGCGGTAGTTTCGGCAAAGTTGGCGCGACACTAGAACTGTATTGAGGAGGAGCAGTAATTCCTTCCTTCTTAAGTTCTAGAATCTTCAATTCCATTGACCGTATGTTTTCATCTTTTTCTTTAATTTCTTTCTCCTTATCTTTTATGTCTTTCTCCTTATCTTTTATGTCTTTCTCATGATCTCTAGCCCGGTATCTCTCTTCTCTTTCCTTCTCTGCTATCTCTAAATCAACCGCCCTTTGCTTATATGCAAAATCTAACTGCTCTTGCCCCTTGTAATTCAGGCGTTCAGCTAATTGAAGGTACGGTTCGAGACCTGCCATTTGGAAAGAGAGTAAAGTACCCTGTAGCTCACAGAACACAACAAACAATAAAACCGAAAGAAAGTAATCGCAAGAATACTAACATCTAATCAATAGCTGCGCGCTGCATGCCATACCACAATAGGTTCACGATAATAAGTGACAGGGGTCATTAATAATCATTAATACGAAACATTACTCTGTTAACTAAATAACGGACAAGCCCCCAATGTCACGGGCCGGAGGAGCCCGGGTGGTCAATCCGACTCGTGAATAGTACACATCACACACAGACGCATACATCATCAAAACAAAACTAACAAAACCAACCAATAATCAGACAATCAAACAAAACGATCAATTGGTAAACAAACACACTGGCTAAGACTACTTCAGACCAATACGCAAAATGACTATAAAGTAAGACAGAGTGTATAAGGTGAGCTGGTGCTATAATTAAACAAATACAAATCAAATAATTAAGGGCTCACAATTAGCACCATAAATAATCGCTAACCGAATTCGATTAACAAACAATCATCAATCATAGAACATAAAATCAATTAATTAAACACTTTACATTTCTTTGGGGTAAATACTATTGTGTAAATTCAAATCTTAACATAAATGGAATTTTGCAAAGAAAAACCGAAAGATTACTAAACGTGAATCCTAACCATCTGGCCAGACAGTGAAATAATACTCGCGAGAAATAAATCAATAAAACCTGAGATCTCGAGTCCACGTTATCGTGATCGTCGCCAGAAGACTAAGTCGTCATCGTTGTCGATGTACGTTCCGTTGTATTGCTTGTGCGCGTCCCACAGTGCATCGGCGATGTAAACGGGTGTAGCACCTCCGGGACCAACGCGGTTGCAGATGGCGATCGAGTGGACAGCGATCCGACATCGGACGGTCTACCTCGTCGACGACGCCTTCGTCAGGAAGAGCTGCATGGCCTTGGTTACGGCCTGGCCCTGAGACCCTATATATGGAAAGTTTCAATTATGCACGATATTCACTATAAATATGTTGCCAGAGCCTTTAAAGTAAGCAAGTGAACAAAATCTTTGTACATTTGTATGTCCATCCAAATCAACAAAAGTAAGCACTAAATATAAACTCTTGTGTTCACATCGTCATCATTCATAATTGAATATTCAATCCAATAAAATCGCTAATAATGCGTACATAGTATGTCTAACATTAACTTATATTTCATACAATATTTGTAAGCACTCTTATATTAGCAATTAGAAATAGCATTTCTCCAAATATCTTAAACTATAAATAATATACAAAAGTAGATAACAAATTTCAAGACTTACCACAAACTGTGGGAAATTATATATAACTCAACAGAACTGTCGGTATCACGTCCGCTTCAGCTGCCGGACAAAATCAAACTGATTCCACAATCTAGCCCGCGAAAACGTATACCTAAAGTACATTAATGATACAGCTATTGAAATATTACCCTAACAGTACCGGGCGTTGTTAAACATGGTTAATTCATGAAGTTCAAATTGAATATGAAAGACACATTACGTAATCAGTAAGCAACAGTATTCATAGGATAATCACGTAATAATGAATATTCATGTTAAGCATGACGACATAGCATATTTAATGAGACACGTGATTCTATAAACCAATCATAAATTAACGAGTGTATCCACGTGATCGTAATTAACCAATAAAACATCAGGAATAATACCACAAAATAATGTAAATGCATCTGGCGCCATCTGCGTCAGGATAAGATACAACTCTACTCGTGACAACAATATTATGTATTTTTGATGAGGTACAATGTTGTTTTGTGATATAAAAATGCAGAAAAAATGCAAAAATTGTAAACGTCACAGACAATACATATGGAAAATCATTCGTACAATTTTTGTAAATCACTAAGGGAAATTGTACAGGCAAACGTGTGCATATTGTCAGAGTGTTACCACAAAATAAATCTTTGTCATATCAATCCTTCTAATAATAAATGTTCTCATATACTGCAAATTAGAGGTGTAAAGTGTTTAGTCAGGTTCACTAATGTCGAGATTTAAGCCTTCGTAAACTTTTTGGGGGGATTTGTCAAACTATACATTTTTTGAATCTGTAAAGCATAAGGAATCAGAAAACCAATGTTTACAATTTGCCAGAAGCATGCATGGCGGCCATCTTGTATTTTCAAATGGCCGCCTTAACAATTGGTGTTTCTCAATATCTCAGTTTCCAGGTGGCCTAGATTAATGATTTGAACGGCTAAACATATGTTTTCATGGATGGGGAAGACAATGGTACAATGCAAAATAAGATAAACATAAACACAAAGCGGCCATCTTGGATTTTCAAAATGGCCGCCTTGAAAATCTGTGTTTTTCAATATTTCAGCATTCAAGTGGCTTAGAGTCATGATTTTAACGGCTAAACATATGTTTTCATGGATGGGGAAGACAATGGTACAGTGTAAAATAAGATAAACATAAACACAAAGCGGTCATCTTGGATTTTCAAAATGGCCGCCTTGAAAATCCGTGTTTTTCAATATTTCAGCATTCAAGTGGCTTAGAGTCATGATTTGAACGGCTAAACATATGTTTTCAGGGATGGGGAAGACAGTGCATGGTACAATGTAAACTAAGATAAACATAACCACAAAGCGGCCATCTTGGATTTTCAAAATGGCCGCCTTGAAAATCTGTTTCTCAATATCTTAGCATCCAATAGGCGTAGAATCATTATTTAGACGGCTAAACATACAGTTTTACACATGAGGAAGCCAGCGGTATAAAGTTTAAAAAAAAAAAAAATCTTGCATAACAATATAGCAGTTTATCTTGTTCGTTATATTGTAATGTTTGTTATTAATGGCTCGGCACTTTTATGTGCAGCAAGTCATTACTTTATCATGTCTAGGTCGCTTCTTGGAAAACTTTATAGCAGAATCTTTACATGTCATAATCATCATCATGATCATTACTATCACTGGTCGGCAACATGTTATTCCGAGAGTCCTCGTCATTCTAGCACTGAGTTCATGCTGTATTATGCATGGTAAATTATTGGTCATACAAGAGCATCCATGTTGAACAGTCTTCTCTGCACTGGCATCTCACCATCTCCATGATGGCCTTGACGGTTGGGATGACCGGATTGACCTGATCAGCTGATTATGTCCTTGTAGAAGTCATGCTGCAGTGGATCCAGGAACGGCTGCTGAGCAATGCTTTCTTGAGCTCATGATGTGGCCCGGATCTGGACTCGGTGAATGTGCTGCTTGGAACACTAATCGCAACTCGGAGGTGCAATATCGATGCCATTTTATAGTGCGCATGTAGTACAGCCGAATGTAGCAAGCGATGACAGCCGATCTTCAGTGACTTCAGCGGCATTTGAAAGCAACTGCAGTGCATTGATGACTTCTCCTGTTGAGCTAGACTTGCTGCTTGGTTGCCTTGCCTACGCAAGAGAACCGTCCTATGTTGTCTGCCCCTGTGAGTGCATGATAGGCTAGAATAGCATTTGCATTTCTGGACCTAGAG
The DNA here is from genome assembly GCA_037951105.1 of Echinarachnius parma. Lineage (NCBI taxonomy): Eukaryota > Metazoa > Echinodermata > Echinoidea > Clypeasteroida > Echinarachniidae > Echinarachnius > Echinarachnius parma. The sequence continues at coordinate 97,327 of JBAMJV010001721.1, forward strand.
CTGCCTATATTTGCTGTACTTGGACTACTCCGGAAGGCATCGATATGGACGGGTTTCTCAGCAAAGGAATGGTGCCATGACCAGCACAAGAACATCAGTGTATTGAAAGAAAACCACTTTGCCTCTTTGTGATCTGTTGCTCCTAATACGCCCTGTGGCAGATGCAAAATCCAGCGTTGACGAGCCCTGGCCATGTATAGGATGTTAAAAGGTTAAAAGTTAAAGACCTTCCATTGCCAATGTTGGCATATAAGGCGGCGATTCATTTGCCCTAGGCCACACGTCTACTAAATGTAGCGAAAGCTACAGAAGGGGCCGGCTAGTCCTCTGGTAAATCGTGTGATTAACATTCCCTATCCATTCTATAGATGCCAAGCGCCTAGCTAGAAGGCAGAAGGTACCATTTTGGTATGACCCAGTCTTGGAATGGAACCCGGGACCTCCGTGCATGAGGCGGACATTCTAACCGCTGAGCCACCATGTTGGGTCATGTTGGTTGTATACGCAGTCGGATCAGTCTTCATTTTATCGTGGGAAAGAAACGGCTCATAATTGGAATATGATATGCTGGTGTCATCTCTAATATATGATATTAAATCCTAAACTCTCCTTGTCTCTGTTTCTCCCTTGTGGTATTCTTCAGGGAATCAGGCTCGTAGGCTATGTGTCATACACCAAAATGATCTCACCAGAGACATTAGTCTGGTAGTGACAGTCAAATACCTCAGTGAATGTTTGAATACCATACTGATGACACTCACAAGAGACTGTGATTATATAATTCTGGTGTTTGAGACATACAAAGCTGATTTCCTGAAGAGTACCACAAGGGAGAAACAGAGTCAAGGGAAGGATCTGTTCCATTATCAGATCAGAGATGACACCAACATCAATCACATCCCGATTATCCGGTTCCTTTTCCATTTTAGAACGAAGGCTGACCTGACTGAGTATCTTGCAGCAAAAACACTGGAGTGCAACCAAGGTTCGTCAACGCTGATCACAGGACGTACTAGGATCAACAGCGAGCTGAAAAGCGAGGACAACAATCATGAAGAGGCGGATACACTGCTCATACACAATGCCGCGCTGATAGATGCAGAGTCGGTCATAGCACACTATGTCCTTCTGCTAGAAATGGCGTTGTAGTGGTCTCAGTGCAGCCAAAATAGACAGCTCGAGGTTCAGAAAGAGCAAAGGCTTTACCAGCCTTCCATTCATTCAAGGGGGAATACAACACCGGACGGTTCTCTCACATAAGCAAAGCAACCTGGCTGCAAGTCTACCTCAAAGCAGGTGGATATGTCAGCATTGCGATTGATTTGCATCTCAAGCAGCACATCCAACGAGTCCAGAACCATGCCCATTATGGGGTCAGGCAGGCATTGCTCTGCACCAGTTCCAGGATCTGCTGCAGCATGGCTACTACAAGGACACAGCAGGTTCGCACTCATTTCTCCGCGCTTGTCGCAGTATTTTGCAATTGTTCGCGCTAATAAGTAGGACCCGAGCAGACTGTTCCGACGTATTGATGCTCGTGTAGGTCCAATAATGTATCATGCATAGCTAGACCTCTGCCAGTGTAGCACTCAGTGCTAGAATGACGAGAACTCTAGGAATGACATGTTACCAACCAGTGACAGTGATGAGGATGATGAAATGCAAGGACTCTGCTATACATCTGTCAAGAAGCTATATCTAGACATCTGTTATAATGAACTTTATAATCATTATAATCTATATCATTTTAAGCTTACTTTACTATAAACCACTGACTTCCTCATCCATGAAAATGTATGTTTAGCGGTTAAAATCATGACTTTAAGCCACTTGCATCCCGAAATAGTGAAACAAAATGCATATTCAAGGTGGCCATTTTGAAAATCCAAGATGGCCGTTTTGTGGTTGTGTGTAGCTTATTTTAATTCATACCACCGGCTTCTAAATCCCTGAAAAATGTATGTTTAGCCATTGAAATCATGACTCTAGGCCACTTAGATGATGAGTGCTGAGATATGAAAAACATTAATTTTCAAGTCGGCCATTTTGAAAATCCAAGATGGCCGCTTTGTGGTTATGTTTGACTTATTTTACATTGTACCACTGTCTTCCCCATCCATGAAAACATATGTTTAGCCGTTCAATTCATTACTCTAAGCCACTTGAATGCTGAAATATGGAAAAACACAGATTTTCAAGGCGGCCATTTTGAAAATCCAAGATGGCCGCTTTGCAGTTATGTTGATCTTAATTTACATTGCACCATTGTCTTCCCCATCCATGAAAACATATGTTTAGTCGTTCAAATCATTACTCTAAGCCACCTGGAAGCTGAGATATTGAGAAACACCTATTGTAATGGCGGCCATTTTGAAAATCCAAGATGGCCGCCATAAATGCTTCCAGCAAATTGTAAACATTGGTTTTCTGACTTCTTATACTATACAGACTCCAAAAATGTATAGGTTTACAAATCCCCCAAAAAAGTTTACAACTTTACATAATGAACCTGACTAGTTGTGCAGTTGTGTGTAGATGTGCGATTCATACAATCCAAACACATCTATGATTCATTTAATACACAATTTAAACTTTACACAACTCATTCACAACTGGTGTAAACGCATCCGAAGTACATACAATACACATAATTCTTGCAAAGGGGTGCATTTCCGGTAAAACTGTGACGCATGCTTGGAATTGTTCTTATTATATACACTCTAAAAACACCCGGCTCAGAATTGACCCGGAAAAGAGTCCGTTGGGGCCACACTCCGTTCAGGGTCAAAAAATGACTCGGAATAGGGTCACGAAGACCCGGAATGGGGTCACATCTGACCCCATTCCGAGTCATTTTTTGACCCGGAATGGAGTGTGGCCTCAACGGACTCTTTTCCGGGTCAGTCTGACCCGGGTGTTTTTAGAGTGACCGCTAAAAAACACACACTACAACTTAAAGAAGCTAAGTATATGTTTGTTCAAAATATACTCACATCGTGATTAACGAACTTGGAGAAGTTCTTAACTGTAATATCCTTGATCATGTCCGGCTCTGCCACAACCAGAGTGGGCTTGCTGAAAATGTACATGCTAAAAGCAATGAACCAAACACATAATACATTGTGTGAAATAAGTTTTATTTATGTATTTACGTTTTATTTTGAGTGATTAAAAGTGAGTAAAGAAAAATAGGCTTCGCCGGGAATCGAACCCGAGACCGCCGGATTGCTAGACCGGTGCTCAAACCATCAAGCCACGAAGACTTTGTATGGTGGGCGTTCCCATGAAACCCTTTTCAATGCTCGATTAGTCAGAAGCTATATAAACTGGGCCAATCCCAAGGATAATTAAATCAACTTTTATAGAGAAAGGCGCAGGATCACGCGAAGTGATGCAGCTTTTTTTTATTAATTAAATTCAAACATAGAGGAAACTGACTAGAAATATTTGAGTGATTAAAAGTGAGCAAAAACAAATAGGCTTCGCCGGGAATCGAACCCGAGACCGCCGGATTGCTAGACCGGTGCTCAAACCATCAAGCCACGAAGACTTTGTATGGTGGGCGTTCCCATGAAACCCTTTTCAATGCTCGATTAGTCAGAAGCTATATAAACTGGGCCAATCCCAAGGATGGTTTGAGCACCGGTCTAGCAATCCGGCGGTCTCGGGTTCGATTCCCGGCGAAGCCTATTTTTCTTTGCTCACTTTTAATCACTCAAATATTTCTAGTCAGTTTCCTCTATGTTTGAATTTAATTAATAAAAAAAAGCTGCATCACTTCGCGTGATCCTGCGCCTTTCTCTATAAAAGTTGATTTAATTATCCTTGGGATTGGCCCAGTTTATATAGCTTCTGACTAATCGAGCATTGAAAAGGGTTTCATGGGAACGCCCACCATACAAAGTCTTCGTGGCTTGATGGTTTGAGCACCGGTCTAGCAATCCGGCGGTCTCGGGTTCGATTCCCGGCGAAGCCTATTTTTCTTTGCTCACTTTTAATCACTCAAATATTTCTAGTCAGTTTCCTCTATGTTTGAATTTACGTTTTATTTTAACAGGGTTGCCCTTTCAGTTAAACAACTAATCTACCAAGGGGCCCTGCGCATACAAATAAAAACAAAACAAAACAAACAAACGGTTAATTATTATTCAAACTGGGAACTGTGGAAATGTGTAATTTATTTACTGTTTTGTATATACAAGGAAATAAATCATGATAATAAGATGCGATCAATTAATGATTATGTGTAAGAAAATCCGCATTAAGAATCAAACGAGCATATCTATTTTCAAAGTTAAAAACTTAGCTGAATTTCCCCATATTATCAAACCATAATCAATGTGTGGAAGAATTAAACTATTATACATCAGAATCGAAACTTTTTTCGGTTAATGTTCCTTAATTTGTGTATTTTTGTATGTGTGCCAAACAACATAACTTTACAATTGTTCGTATTTTACTGTAACTCATTTTTCTGTATACCCATTGCATAACTCTATCAAATTCAGTTTGCAAGTTCGTCTAGACGGAGATATAATCTCGATCTTTATAAAAATCGGGCAGCGTCATCAGCTTAGAGACTTAGTTAAGTTCGGTCAGAAAATAACAAATCACAATATATAATTTATAAAGAAAACAAACAACAATGGACCCAAAATTGACCCCTGTAGCATACCCTTTTTAACTTTTCGAAAGCTTGATAGTTTTCCATTACAACAAACACACTGATTTCTGTCCGATACGTAATTGGTAAACCATGCTTATTTAGAACCACATATCCTTTCTAAGTTAGTCAATAAAATGCTATGATTCATAGAATCAAACGGTCTTTTAAAATCAAGAAATAGATCTCCAGTTATATAACTATTATCAATATTATAAGTCAGGAACATTAAAGAGATAGTTGGGTTTTGGTATAGAGGGCGCGACAACAAATATTTGTTGTGAGGTAATACAAAACTGAGTGTCAAATTTGCAAGAGCATAATTTTAATGACAGAATAAATTTCGTATGATAAAAATCGGTCCAGAAAAAGCTGAAATATCCATAAATATAACCTTTTGTAATTATTGTGGGGCCCCACAATAATTCGACAATTTTGAACTAGCGGTTGAAAAAATAAAATGCTCACACCTTTCGAAAATTTCCATAAGAGGTTTTTAAATAGTTGTTGATAATCTCTCTATTTAATCATTATTTTAACAAAACATCACATGCACAATTTTGTATAAAAACATTGTTGAAACCAATGCGCTTTTAATAGAGAGCGCCATTATGATAATAATACATGTAGTTAGTAATGTTATGGTGCAGGTTTTGGTTACTAATATTCAGTTTGACCAAAACTGTACTCTCTGTACCGAAACTGAACTATCCCTTTAAATATTTTAAAGCTCGTAAATTTACTTACTGTTGGTTTAAACTGAACTTTTATTTTTCATATTAATACAAACAAGTAAATGATCACCAAGTCCGACTGGGATTAATGCATGAGGTACTATTTGGTGCCACAAGAGTTGGGCCATTCAATTGCTTTTAATTAAACAAACTACATAATGATTTCAGCTTCTGATGTAAGGGGTTATCCGTCAATACATTATAATTCAAATCACCAGTAGGAACAATATTATGTGTTACACCGTACACATTTTCAGCATAACTTTCTAATGTATTACAAAAATCAACGTGGGAACTTGAATTAATTTGGCTACATGTTTCACTTCTCTATTTGTTTCCATCTTATCCAATTTGTTTTACATCTATACTTTTGTTGTTTTACTCCTTTGGGTCAATCTTTCATCGTTTTGATGGTTAGTTCATAACAACGACTTCAAAAATTGTACATTCTGCCTTTATAGCCTAGCACTCGTTATTTATATAATGGAGATAGGAACATTAAACACACGGAGTTACCAGAGGACTAGCCCATTTATGTAGCTTCCACTAAGTACAGTAGACATGCAGCCTAAAGCTAATGCCAAAGTGGAGATAGGCATACTATTTTGCGTTGTGAAACATAATCAAACATAATCTTAAAATAAAATTAAAACATGGAACATAATTACTGCATAATAACAGTCATCATGTACGTACCCGAAGATTCTGCCATATTTCTGTTCACATTCCAAGACGTATGTATGTATACCCTGTATAATTGAGGGAAAATAATTCATTTTTTTTTAAATACAATGTTATAAACCTTTGTAAAATATTGTACGAGAGTGGACAAAACAGAATGAGTTATGCAGCAACTTTATTTCGCATTGCGTCAAAAACCATTCACATTTATTGTGAACCACTGAAGATTGTACAATGAGCATGTAATTAAACATTTTATACTAATACGTCGATAATAAAGTGTTGATGCCATTATAATGAGAATAATCAGTTATTGTATATAAATGTTGCCCTATATCATGTATATGATAACTAACGAAGTCTGACTCATTTTCGCCGTCCGGCTCCTCTTCGCAGTCTGAATTAGGTACTCGGAAGCGAATTCATAATCTGGGAATAGCTCGCGAGCGCAAAACTCATCGGGAAACAAAAGGTCGTGGACGATGGGAAGTTATTCAACATTATATCCCAGTCATGATTAAAACATGAAAGAACATAGTACCTAAAAGAACTATAATTAGAAGTAATTTGAAAGTCATTGCTGTAGTAAAGTCAAAGGGCAGCACTAAAATGATGTATACATTGACTTGTGTATAATGTTAACAAATTTACGTTCAATCAAAAATAAACTTGATGATCTAGATGTTGTCGCTGAGAATAACAATGTTGACATCGAACATGGATTGAAGAGAACGCTTCCTTAAGATCGCTCTCCCTAGAAGGATATACTTTCTTTTCAAAACCGAGAGTTGCTAGACGGGGCGGAGGAGTAGATTAATATATTAATAATTGTTGTAATCCTCGTATTCTCCAATAACTATACCAGAGCCTGACGGAGCAATCTGGGTCTTCTTAAGACCAAAGCTTTTAACTCGTGATTGTTCATGTCTCATTATATACATGTTATATACATGTATTACCCACCCCTGGTGTAACAGAAAAAATGAATATATTGATCATATTATTTCCACAATTGATAATTATTTCCACAAGTGATCAAACACCCTGATGCTGGTATATTTGTTGCTGGTGATATGAATGTTTTAGATATTCAACCACTGTTGAATAATGATACATTCAACATTACCAACTACTGTAGATATGGAAATATTTTAGATGAATTTGTTATGAATTGTACAAAATTGTACTCACCAATAACATTATTATCACCTCTTGGAAAAAGTGAACATAGTTGTGTTTTATGTAGACCACTCAGTTTTGTTCCTCGACCAAAAAGTATAATTAAGAAAAAAATTGTCCGTCCATAACCTGAAAGCGGATTTCGTATTTTTGTTCAATGGATTACCCAATATTCATGGGATGAAGTTAAACATCCCTTATGGAACAAACACAGTGTTACCACAGAATGAAACACACTGTGGAAATACCACAGTGTTGTCATGGTGTGTCAACGCTGTGATTTTGGGACGTGTGGTAAATATGTGTTCTTACCACACTGTGGCAGTACCACAGCGTTGACACACCGTGACAACACTGTGGTATTTCCACAGTTTGATAAGAACACATATTTACCACACGTCCCAAAATCACACAATTTCACGGTGTGGTAATGCAAACCCATACTGGAATACATCACATAGTCACCTCAAAAAAAAAATCCACATAGTTACCACACTGTGGTACACACCCCACTGTTGGATTTAAGTTGATCACAGTGTGATCACAGTGTGATCACTCACTGTACTCTGACTCCAACTTGAATTGGATTTAAGTTGATCACAGTGTGATCACAGTGTGATCACTCACTGTACTCTGACTCCAACTTGAATTGGATTTCCTAAGTGATATCTGGCTTCGCTAAGTTAGGATTATTTCCATAATAAACATATTGTATATTGCTAATATACTACATGTGAGGTATATTAAACAATGGTTATGAAAAAAGTCAACACAAAAACATGTGTATCCCAAGAAAACATGAGGGGCAAAGTTTTTCTTAATAATTCTTACATAAAACACTCATAATTAAAGGGATAGTTGAGTTCTGGTAGAGAGAGTACAGTTTTAGTCAAACTGAATTTTAGTAACCAAAACCTGCACCATTACATTAAAAAAATAATAGTCATAACTCCACCATGCTCAAAAAGAATACAAAACTTACAAACTAAGTAAAAAGCCTGTTATCATTCAAAAAGAGCTGTTTAAACTAAAGAGGGCGCTTTCAAAAAACGCATTTGTTTAAACCATTTTAAATAAAATATTGTGCATGTAATGTTTTGTTGAAATAGTGATTAGATAGAGAGATAATCAACAACTATCTAAAAACCTCTTTTGAAAATTTTTGAAAAGAGGAAGCATTTTAAAACGAATTTTAACGGCTGGTTCAAAATTATCGAATACTTGTGGGGCCCCACATTGATTACAAATGGTTATGTTTATGGATATTTCAGCCGTTTCTGAACCGATTTTGATCAAATAAAGTTTATTCTGCCATTAAAATTGTATGCTCTTTCAGATTTGACACTCAGTTTTGCATTATCTCACAAAAAATTATTTTGTGTAGCGCCCTCTCTACCAAAACTCAACTATCCCTTTAAGATAAATTTTACACATAAAAACCACAGGACATTTTAGTAAGGGTAGTATATGGGGAGTGTGAAGATTGTTGATCTGCAACATTATCATAACTTGGGCAGTTCATATGCGAGAGACAACATCTAACATTTTTGCACAGAGCTGAGGAAATATTCTGCATGAATCAAATAATAACTTGACATTGGGAACTATGTTAATGTAGAAAACTGGAGTCACACTTTGACATCACAATGAAGACATAATTTACACATAGTGGACTACAGTCTACCCAATGATATTTACTTACATTACTTATGCTGTGGTATATGTGGTAACTGTTAATTTAGAAACCTATGCCCCCATATTGACACATTTTAAAAACAAAGTTGAATAGAAACCTATTTATCATAGTGTTGTATTAGTTGTTGACTAAGTGACTATTTATAAGGTAAAATACATTACTGTAACCCACACTTTGTATGCACTATGTGTGGCAACACAAAGTCAACACTATATCAACACTATGAACATATGATTAACACATGATGGACTAGATAACACACTGTGTTGATAACACAGTGATTCATTTTATCACAATGTGGTAACACTATGACCACATGCTATACACATAGTGGGCTGGATAACACACTGTGGTAATTTTATGTTACGCTGTGTAAACTGTATGACTATGTGAGTATTGTGTGGTAATCCATGGTGTATGAGACCCAACACTGTGAACACACTGTGTTACACAGAAATTCATTGAATCACACTGTGGCAACACTATGATCACATGATATACACATAGTGGACTAGATGACACACTGTGGTAAATATGTGTTAAGTTGTGGACACTGTGTTGGACTATGTGATTATTGTGTGGTAAACCACATAGTATGAAACTCAACACTGTGATAACACTGTGAACACACCATTTCCACATACACAGAATTGACTATGTGAACATAGTGTGGTAACCGTGTGGTAACACTATGATTGATCCATAAGTGATGTGATTCATACATCAATACACATTTTATCTCGATATCATCGGACTGACGGACTTGCCCCCTTTAGACATAAACAACCTACCTGCTTACTACCATCTCCATCGGTATGTTCCGTAGTCCTAACACATGAAGTTTTTTTCAAAATTGAGGATGGTGAAACTAAAAAAGCTGGTGTAACTGAGGACTTACCTCCTCGTATTAGAAGTGAATTTGCAATGAAATTAAGTGAACCTCTCTCAATATTCATGGGATGAAGTTATACATGTGTCGAATCCATCTGAAACATATGATACTTTCTTTATTGAACTTTAACTTTATTGAAATCTATGATAATTTTTAATCCATATTTTATCTAGGAATCATACCCATAAGTTTTTATCAAAACTTCATCTGATCCCTCCACATTCATTAACTTTTTCCATTCTCTTGTCTCTTTGTTATGGTTGTTTGTTTCTGTTTTACTGTATATACCACATGCTTTTCTTGTATTTCGTTTTAATGATTTGTGGAAATAAAGAAGACAATTCCCCAGGGGGAATTGTATTGAATTTAAATTTGAAATCCTTAAAGGTTCCCTGAAATCCAAATGCAAGTTACCTTCCATTATTATGTATTACTGTATACATCAACTATTTGTACCACCACCCAAAAATAATATTCTTATAAATGAAAGGTAACATCTTTAGAAGTCCATTCCATCAACAAGTTCAGAAAAAATATGTTTCCAGAACAAAAATATAATTGGAAAACGCATCTCCATACTACAACATGTGTATATGGGTCTGCATGTACGAAGACTACCTTTGTCCTGAGAGAACGAATCGTCCGGGATTCTATTGTCTCCAAACGTACGCGTGAATAGAATTGACGCACTCGCAAATGTTTGGCGAGTACGGAACCAGGAAATAATAGTGGTTCCGTAAGTAGTGGTAATGAATTGCATTGTTTATGAATTATACAACCCTTTGCAAAATGTTGGGTATCTATTTGATATCACAAACGGGTACCACAACTTATAATTATGTGTTGTTCTTTGCCTGGTGGTCCCCTGTAACTATTTGACCTACATAGGTTTTGTATGTTTTAAATTTTTAGGAATTAATTATTTTGTTCAGTTTGCTATGCCCCATCTTAAAACAAAATCTCCGGAGTAAAAATCCCCCAGTGACATCGTCTGTCAATGAATACTCAATTACTGAAAAGATGAACAATACAGTTGAATGTAACTTCTCCCAAGGTGAGGGTTTGCTCACAATATAGCATCACATGTTTGAATACTATTCTAACTGACACACTTTCAATTTCAATAGCAGTTGCTATGTCAGATAATAATATCACACCGCATTTTGATCTTTGTAAAATTTGATCTATGTACATAAAAACATGATGTCAGGGGTAAGGGGTTAGGGTTTTTTATTTATTTATTTTTTTTTTTTGTTAAGGATGGTATAATGATCAGTGCATTTGTATATTCATATGAATTTCCCGATGTGAGCATATGGATAATCATCTTCGGGAAGGCATGCCCTTTTTACAGGAATAGAAGAAATAGCAACACAACACTGTTTTAAGACGTTAAAGGGATAGTTGAGTTTTGGTATAGAGGGCGCTACACAAAATTTTTTTTGTGAGATACTGAAAACTGAGTGTCAAATCTGAAAGAGCATACAATTTCAATAACAAAATAAACTTTATTTGATCAAAATCGGTCCAGAAATGGCTGAAATATCCAATAACATAACCATTTGTAATAAATGTGGGGCCCCACAATAGATAATTTTGAACCAGCCGTTATTTTTTTTTTTAATGCTTCATCTTTTCAAATATTTACAAAAGAGGTTTTATATAGTTGTTGATTATCTCTCTATCTAATCTTTATTTCAACTAAACATCACATGCAAAATATTTTATTTTAAATGGTTGAAACCAATGAGTATTTAGAGATCGCCCTCTTGAATTTGAACGGCTCTTTTTGAATGATAACAGGCCTTTTACTTAAGTCATTTGTAATGTTGTATTCCTTTTTTTTTTGTAATGTAATGGTGCAGGTTTTGGTAACTAAAATTCAGTTTGACCAAAACTATACTCTCTTTACCAAAACTCAACTATCCCTTTAAGACTGCTATCGAGAATAGAATCCCGAACGTGTCTTTTTTTAATTCCATCTTGAATAAAGGCTGTCAGTGGGAACAATTGATGCTTGTTATTTGATTGATACGAATCACGTGTCCAAAAACTCTGATTGTAATCACAGTTTTGTCGTAGTGTGAAAGCAAGGCAAAAGAATCAGCGTGATTGTAAATATAACTCCAATCATGATTGCAATCACCAGTCTGAAACCGCTCTAATACGAATAAACTCTTCAAAGAAAAACAGAAATACCTGGATTTACGGAGGCTTGCCTGAAGTATTCAGGATTAAGCATTGTCTACCAAACCATGAATAGTTGCCATGGATACAATTTCAATAGGTCAATAGGGTGAGATGGGGGTGAGATGCAGCCAATGAAAGACCACTCCCGCACTACAAGTCTACGCCATCACCGCATGCTATCTCTCTTCTATTGTTTTGGTCGCAACGGATTTTGAACATGTTCAAAACGGTAGTTACTTTTGAGCCAACAGTAGCGGTGAGGGCCAGGCGTTCATGAATAAACATAAGGTCATGACGTCACGGTACGTCATCTGCATCATGAATATTCATAACTAGGATTAGGGTTCGGGTGAGTTTGAGGGCTTATAGTTACAATGAAACCAACACCGATCATCAGCCGTTGACGTGGCCTAGTGGTCACGCTGCCTAGTGGTCACGCTGTGGACATCAACACTTTGGGTCATGGGTTCGAATCCTCTCTTGTGACTCTTCTTTTCTTTTGCCATAAAAGATGGTGTGAGTAGCGGTTCATTTAGTAAATGTATCATGCAGAGTTTTCACTAAAGTCTGAAATGACGTATCGTGATGTCATTACCCTATGATTATTCATGAACGCCCAGCCTAGCACTGGCCCTCACGCCACTGTTGGCTCAAAAGTGCCTACCGTTCAAAACCTTGCGACGAGACTTGCGATGGGAACTTGCGACGGGAACACACGACGCATGCGTTCCTCGTGACCAGTCGTGCTATTATTGTTTGATCAACAACCCCAAACCAGGCTTATCGTGCTTATTAAGTACGATAAATAATATCTAAGGTTTATTTTAGCCGAAATGTAATACACAAAACCTAATTATGGCTAGAACTGGGAATCAGACCGAATTTATTGCGAAATTTGCATTCTGTTGTAACGTTGAGTTTGTTTCGAACATGATCTGCCTTTCATAAGTTATATCGTCTTGTTGCAGGCTGTTGCAGGTGATCGCAAGCATCGTGTGACCAGAGCCTTAAGCCAAGTGCCTACTTGGCGATCTACGCCTAGCGATCTAGAGCGATCTTGCCCGGATAGGAGCGATCCCCTGAGATCTGTGGTTAAGGCGCAAAGTGGGCACCAATGGCCGCACTAGTCGCTGTTACTCGCGTCCGCAAGGGTGGTGTCGGTTGTGGTCGCCGGGGTTTTGACATGTTCAAAAATCTGGCGACCAGATCGGTCTCGATCGCATTCGTGGCGATCTGGTGCAGCCATTGGTGCCCACTTTGCGACTTAACACAGATCTCAGGGGATCGCTCCTATTCGGGCAAGATCGCATAGTGGGCATTGGGCTAGCGACCTTGGAATCACATCAGTTCGCAGTGAGTCAGCCCGATTCCATTGTGCACTCGATCTTTTCAGTGTGACTTCTTTGGGGTCATGCCTTGGCACCATTTCCACGCATTGTCGAGGAATACAATAGCTAGGAATTCACGCTTGTTTGATTTGGAATTTGTTGAATTTGTTGGAATTTGTTGAATGTGTGCGCATGGGCAGTCATGGCTAGCCGTTTTAACATTTATTTCCTTTTCTTGATATCAAGAATTTACCATTGCTTAACAACAACAAATAATTTCTTGATATCAAGAATTCATTTCTTGATATCAAGAAAATAATTCTTGATTCTCGCAGGGCGCCTTGGTAAAGCAGTTTCGCATAACTGAACATCGAATTCTTGATAATAAAGAAATCATTTTCTGTTGTTAACCAATGTTAATTCTTGATTTCAAGAATTCAATTCTTGAGATAAAGAAATCGAATTCTTGATATAAAGAAATCGAATTCTTGATATCAAGAAATCGAATTGTGGATATCATAAATTTATTTCTTGATAGCAAGAATTTAATTATTGATATAAACCCCTCAAAAAAAGTTCGGAAACTCAAGTTTGATCGATCATATCTCTCGTATTTTTTAATAAGCATATTCGAAATTGGTGTCACAGTAAAGCCTCATTATATACCTTTCAAACGGTGCATTATGTGTAGTGATTATGCAATTGGGGCGATTGCAGTAGCCCAGAGAATAGGGGGAGGCAGGAAGTGAAATGTCGCAAAATGGCCCTAATTCATTTAATTTACGAGTGCATGACTGTGTTGACCAGTTTTCTAAAGGTTAACATTCTATTTAATACTGCCACCCTTTCCATTCATCAAAATTGTTGAATTTGATACCATTTTAATGGAAATTATCTCTTCATTACGATGGCATATTAATCGTAAGGATTATGCAAATGGGGTGTGTGCAGCGAACCGGAATATGGAGATGGGTCGAGTGTGAAATCAGACAAAAAGATATGGAGTTGACAAAAAATCAGAGCGTTGCATTTTTGTCGAGCTTTTGGAAGGATTTTTTAGCATTTCAAATAAAATATTCATGATCAAATTTGATATCAACGGAAAGCCCAACAACTCTTCTGTATGAAAATGTGAAATTTATAATGATTTTTGTGGCTGCAGGGAGATGAATGTGGGGGAGCCTCAAAAGTGACCCATTTCAAAACGCTCTGATTTGGTGTCGGTATCTTTTACCATTGTGTAGAGGATGTAATGCGACTTGAATGAGTTGGCCATGAATGAGAAGAATTCAATTGAAAACGCATGAATAGTGACTCAGTTGTGCCTTGAAATCAGAGCGTTTCAAAATGGGTCAATTTTGAGGCTCCCCCACATTTATCTCCCTGCAGCCGCCCTTTGCTAAAATCATTATAAATTTCACATTTTCATATAGAAGAGTTGTTGGGCTTTCCGTTGATATCAATTTAAATCATGAATATTTTATTTGAAATGCTAAAAAATCCTCCCAAAAGCTCGAAAAAAATGCAACGCTCTGATTTTTTGTCAACTCCATATCTTTTTGTCTGATTTCACACTCGACCTATCTCCATATTCCGGTTCGCTGCACACACCCCATTTGCATAATCCTTACGATTAATATGCCATCGTATAATGAAGAGATAATTTCCATTAAAATGGTATCAAATTCAACAATTTTGATGAATGGAAAGGGTGGCAGTATTCAATAGAATGTTAACCTTTAGAAAACTGGTCAACACAGTCACGCACTCGTAAATTAAATGAATTAGGGCAATTTTGCGACATTTCACTTCCTGCCTCCCCCTATTCTCTGGGCTACTGCAATCGCCCCAATTGCATAATCACTACACATAATGCACCGTTTGAAAGGTATATAATGAGGCTTTATTGTGTCACCGATTTCGAGTATTCTTATTAAACTTGAGTTTCCGAACTTTTTTTGAGGGGTTTATAAAAACAGAATTCTTGATATCAAGGATTGAATTCTTGTTATCACGAAATATGAATAATTGTTCAAACGGCTTGCCATTTGTGCGATCCCGCCCGACATGCGATCGAGAACGAAATTTTTGTACATGTCCAAAACCTGGCGACCGCAACCGACACCACCCTTGCGGACGCGAGATACAGCGATCATGGTGCGGCCATTGGTGCCCACTTTGCGACTTAACCACAGATCTCAGGGGATCGCTCTAGATCGCTAGGCGCAGATCGCAAAGTGGGCACTGGGCATATGAACAAAACTCGCAAAGCGGATTATAATGTGAAAACAAGCAAGAGCAAACAATACCTGGTTGTAATCCTCAACCATGCACGCATGCGTGGAAATAGGGACAATGCATTTCTCAGGGGAAGTCGCTGTGAGATCGCATAGTGGGCACCGAAAAGATCGCGTACGCAATGAGATCGGGCCTACTCGCGGCGAACTGATGCGATTCACACCGAACCGAGATCGCTTGCAACTCGGGCTAGATCGCAAGCACAGATCGCATATCGGGCACTTGGCTTTAAGCTGCAGAAAAACTTGAAAGATACTGATCTGTTTACAAATAGCACGTGTGTATTCAACCAGAAAAAACAAACAAACATACACACACAAATTGGGTCAATATAGAGGTACATGAGATATAAATAGGACGCGGTGATCGACTTCTTTTTTGGCAGTGTCTAATTTTTGTATTGTGTCCGTCTCTCCTATCTTTGTCATGTAAAGTTCTCTCTTGTCCCATTTTGGTCTCTGTTGGCATCCCTTTTTTCCTATCTAAAGTTTTTTTTGTTTTGTAGTCTAGAATGTGTTAATTTAAATATACAATATTCCTAACCAATTTTTTAGGGGTCCACAAATTGTGCAAGCACTGCTATTTAGTGGACCCCTCTTGTTTCCAATATGTATATCTCTATTTTTTGTAAACTATTATTATTCACTTGTAATGTTTTTTTGGAAGCAAGAATACATTGTAATTGAATTGAAAAAAAAAATGAAAATTATCTATCTATCTATCTATATAAACCCCTCAAAAAAAGTTCGGAAATTCAACTTTGATCGATTATATCACTCTTATTGTCAAATTGCATTTTTTTTTCTTTTAGTGTCATTGCAATGCATGATGATTTTCCTTTAAAATGGTACATTAGTTGTCATTTATTTCAAATCAGGGAATACGCAGTGCGTTTCAGAATGGAGGACGGTCAGAAGTCAAATATCGCAAAATGGGCCGAAAGTATTCAGTTGGGAAATTTTACTCTTGTGTCGTATTTTTTAATGTTCAAGTTGTATCGAAGATTGTAGCGAGTTCAAATGATTTAAACTTATCAAATTTGGTATCATTTTAAAGCCCATGTGTCTATCTTTTCAATACGATTATGTCCGTAACAAATGTATTAACAGGTTAAGTATGGTACAGCTGAATATGGGGAGATGCCAAAAGTGAAATGTTGCAAAATGCATTTCATTTTGTGAAATTGAAGGCGTTGCATCGAAAAACGACTATTGGAGGAGATGTTTTGGGGTTTTACATTGCATGCTCATCAGTAAATTTAACATCATGTGAAAGCGTGTTTATTTTTCCTTAAAATCATGTCTCACCTGTAATAATTATGCTATTG
The DNA here is from genome assembly GCA_037951105.1 of Echinarachnius parma. Lineage (NCBI taxonomy): Eukaryota > Metazoa > Echinodermata > Echinoidea > Clypeasteroida > Echinarachniidae > Echinarachnius > Echinarachnius parma. The sequence continues at coordinate 114,315 of JBAMJV010001721.1, forward strand.
GGGTGTGTGCAGTAAAACCGGGTATAGGGGCCTAATAATGCTATGAATTTAAGACCGTGGCTCCTTGTTTCAAGATTCCGGTAAGATATTGTTGTATTAATCATAACTCTATCATTATTCCGTGTTGCACTATCGGAAAGCTCGTTAATTTATCTTGAATATGATATCTCATTTGCAATGATTATGCTGAATGTGAGTGTGCAGTACAGGCAACTCACAAACTTGATGTATTGAAAATGCATCAAATTTCTCTAAACCTACGCAAACTGGCATATTAACGCCCTCTTTGACCGTGTAGGTATGCCCTTATTACCACATATCAAACGGTAGAACGTCGACCTTGCAATGTGTCATTTTGAGCCCCATACATTTAGAGGTACTACATACACCTCAATCACATAACCACTATGAATTGGGCATTATTTTATTGACAAATTAACACGCTTTAACATGATGTTGAATTTCATAATGATTATGTAAAGTAAAGTACTAAGATATCCACACAAAAAGTCGTTTTTGGATGCAACGCCTTCAATTTCACACAATCAAATGTATTTTGTTTACATTTTGCTGTCGATCCTCCCCAATATTCACCTTAATTGTACCTACCCGGCTTTCATAATCATTCCAAGTGAGGTGTCATTGGAAAGATAATTAAACAGGCTTTTGTCTGACACCATATTGAACAGTATCTCTTCATTGTCAAGATATTCATCGTCGAAAGAATTTGAACTTGAGAAAGACCGTGATATGGGTGTCAGACCTTCCAACTAAAGTTTGTTGGCGCATTTTGTGACATTTCACTTCTGACATTCCCCCATTCTCAAATATACTGCGCATACCTCGTGCTCGTGATGATTACGAGTTTGGTATCATTTTAAAGAGGTATACACATTCTTTCAAGTGATACCAAATATAACCATTATAATTTCATAAGAAAATAGATATAATCGATCAAACTTGAGTTTCCGAACTTTTTTTGAGGGGTTTATATATCTATCTATCTATCTGTCTGTCTATCTAATATCAAGATATCTTCCAGCTTCACATTCATTACAATTAAAAGAAAATGAATGTTATCACAACAATAAATCCACCACGTATCCAATATGAATCAATCATACTTTACATACAATGCATGCTTGCAACAATGTAGTTAGTATTCGGTTACCTGTCATACAAAATGGACATATTGGCCCGAATTCTCAACTTGTGGCTCAACTTGTGCCTGGCCTAAAAGACAAAGACTATACTGGTAACACTTTGCACCATGTAACTATGGTCCCAGGAGAAATCTAATGGTTTCCTTTCATCATCACAAGTCAATCCCTTGAGAGCTGCTTATAAGCATGAGGACAATGGACCCTTTTAAATTCAATTCTTAACAGCATAACAGTGAAACAGGTCACCAGCAATACAGTGTCCAGGATGATCCAGGACGCAATTTGGCTGATGGCAGACTTTACTATAACTTAATTTCAAAGGGCCCATTGTCCTGATGCTTATAAGCAGGTCTCAGGTGATTGACTTGATAATGAAAGGAAACAATTAGAATATCACCGGGGACCATATAGTTACGAGACCTAGGCCCGTATTCACAAAGGAGGTTTGTACAGTCCATGGTCTAAACCCCGGTTTACATCTATGCATAGGCGCCGGAAGTGGGGGGGCAGGGGGGGCGGCCGCCCCCCCCCCCCCCCCCAATCCAAAAAGTGGGGGGGCAAAACGCAATTTTGCCCCCCCAAAAAGCCCCCCCCCTCCAAAAAAAAAAAAAAGAGTGTGAAAGACACAATCAAATGAGCTTACGTTTAAAAACTAGTTTATACGTCCATTTTTAATTTTCGCTGCGCGCTTCGCGCGCGAACAGATTATCTCAGTTTGTTGTAAACATCTGATGAGAGCATGGACATTAATTTTTATTATTTTAACTCGGATTATTTTAACTCGGATTCTAAATTTCCTTCACAGGTATGGCATGCAGTGCACCAAATTGCAACATTTCAAGTATATAAATGCAAAATCTTCCCCGTGGGAGGGGGATACCCCCTCTCAAACCCTCCCCCTCTGGCTCTGCCCAAGCCCTCGGTCGCTTCGCTCCCTCGGGATTCATCATTGGCTGTAGGCGATGTTGTTGGATCATACATGCGCCATATGGTTTATGTTGGAACTGTGTATGACACTAAATACAATATTTATGTGTGAGTTTGGGTGCATATTTATTAGTGCGTCAATTATTTGTTTACTTCATGAAAAATAAAGCAAATTATAACACGCTTTCCCAGATACAGTTAATCTTAAGCCCGAATTTCCTATCTAGGTATGCACCAGATTGTACAATTTCAAGTCCATAAATGCAAAATCTTTCTTACCGTGGGAGGGAGATATCCCCTCCCAAACCCTCCCCCTCCCTCCCTGCCCCAGCCCTCAGGCGCTTCGCTCCCTCGGGAGTCATTATTGGCTGTGTGTTGTTGGATCATACATAATGTTCCATTATGGTTTATGTTGTTGTGTGTGTGTTTTGGGGTAAACATTTATTAGTGTGTCAATTATTTGTTTTCTACGTGAAAAATATATTAAAACTTCCTGGTCAGTGGCGGATCTACGGGGGGGGGGGGGGTTAGGGGGTTTAACCCCCCCCCCCCCCCCTTGGGCTGCCAAGTGAAAATGTGATGTGGAAAACATCACTTACGGGCGTTCAAAATAGCAAAAAAAATCCCCGCTTCGCGGCTTGTGGACGATGCTCCGCATCGTCATTGGGTCAGACCCCCCCTTAGCAAAAAGACATCACTTACGAGGGTTCAAAATGGCAAAAAAATCGCCGCTTCGCGGCTCATGGACGATGCTCCGCATCGTCATTGGGTCAACCCCCCCCCCCTTAGCAAAAAGCTAGATCCGCCCCTGCTGGTCGATCAAATCATATCCCGCTTTCCCAAATACAGCCGAATTTCCTATCTAGGTATGCACCAGATTGCACAATTTCAAGTCCCAAAATGCAAAAGCTCCCTACCGTGGGTGGGGGGACACCCCCCTCCCACACCCTCCCCCCGCTCAGTCGCTTCGCTCCCTCGCAATGTCTCACTCTCACATCTGGCTCAAAGTTGACAATCCAGAGTGTGGTTGGGCATGAGCCCCTACACACACAAATTGTGAGCCCCCTTGGGGTTTTGCCCCCCCAATCCAAAACTGCTTCCGGCGCGCCTGCATCTATGGAATGCCAATTGTAAACTGATGGAGAGAGAATGTGTACCATCAACATTGTTAACAAGTAAGGAATTTACATTCTCTCTCCATCAGTTTACAATGGCATTCCATAGATGTAAACCGGGGTTTAGACCATGGACTGTACAAACCTCCTTTGTGAATACGGGCCAATAAGTCTGCTGGTGCAAAGTGTTACCGGTAGTCTTTGTTTTTTAGGCCAGGCACAAGTTGAGCCACAAGAGGTTGAGAATTCGGGCCATTGAATATAACTGATATGCTGGAATTGTTAGGATGAATTCATTATGAACATCACTTCATGTATATGGTTTTATTGTGGATTAATTATAACAAAGTTTCAAAAGCAATAATGTATTACCTTTGACATGCTAAAGATATTTCCAAAAAAGAGAAGAGGGATAGGGGCGGGTATACCAGCCCGTATGAAGTACGTCAGGCGCCATAGTTCACGACTGAAAAGAAAACAAAAAGTTATTATAAATTTAGGTTCCAGTAAAGTTCATGTAAGTCGGTACATAGCTCACATTGTTCAAATTCGAAATATCCCTTCTATAGATTATTTGTACGTAACATAATTACCATATGAATATATAAGTCATCTTTATTTATCAAATCAACGCAGTTACAATAACCCAGGTCCATGCAAAATATAACAAAAGAATGTGAATATTTTAAAGGAAAGAAAATGGATACATAGTGGCGCCAAAAAGTGACTTCACTCGTGAAAGTGTATTATTGTATTATTATTAATTGTATTAGTATACATTATTATCATTATCATTAGTAGTAGTAAGGATAAGTAGTAGAAGTAGAAGAAAAATAAGAAGTAGTAGTAGTAGTAGTAGTAGTAGTAGTAGTAGTAGTAGTAGTAGTAGTAGTAGTAGTAGTAGTAGTAGTAGTAGTAGTATGTAGTAGTAGTAGTAGTAGTAGTAGTAGTAGTAGTAGTAGTAGTAGTAGTAGTAGTAGTAGTAGTAGTATAGTAGTAGAAGTAGAAGTAGAAGTAGAAGTAGAAGTAGAAGTAGAAGTAGTAGTAGTAGTAGTAATAGTAATAGTAGTAGTAGTAGTAGTAGTAGTAGTAGTAGTAGTAGTAGTAGTAGTAGTAGTAGTAGTAGTAGTAGTAGGTAGTAGCAGTAGTAGTAGTAGTAGTAGTAGTAGTAGTAGTAGTAGTAGTAGTAGTAGTAGTAGTAGTAGTAGTAGTAGTAGTAGTAGTAATAGTAGTAGTAGTAGTAGTAGTAGTAGTATAGTAGTAGAAGTAGAAGTAGAAGTAGAAGTAGTAGTAGTAGTAGTAGTAGTAGTAGTAGTAGTAGTAGTAGTAGTAGTAGTAGTAGTAGTAGTAGTAGTAGTAGTAGTAGCAGCAGCAGCAGCAGCAGCAGCAGCAGCAGTAGTAGTAGTATAAGTAGTAGTAGCAGCAGCAGTAGTAGCAGTATTAGTATTAGTAGTAGTGGTAGTAGTGTAAGTAGTAGTTGCAGTAGTAGTAGTAGGGCAATTCCACGCCAAAGTGGACATTTGACCAAAACATTTTACAAGCATTTTTATGATACAAATTTGGTATCAAATCAAAGCTTAAATTCTCTATTTTTGGAATTCAATGAGAAAATTTTAGTTTTTACATAATTTTAGTTTTTTTTTTATAATAACTTTATAACCATAATTGAACCCCACAAATTTGACATTTTTGTGAAAAGGTTTTTTGATCCTGTGTTTGTTTTATATTTCCCCAGTTAAGCCGAAAAACCATTATTCTGACTCCTGAGATATGACCATTTCGTAAAATAGTAAATTTTTATGATTTCTTTGATTTGTTATGCTTCAATGACTTCTTATTTTCAGCCTATGAAAATGTCCTTCCGTTACCGAAAAATCAATATTTTTAATTTTGTGGCTCACATAGTTGTTAGAGAGCAGACCAATCTTCAGTGCAAAGCAAGTTCAAGTAGGCCTTCCCATTGCTAACAATTATGTTACTCAGTGTTTATTCGTTAATTAATAAATAACAAAAGAAAATGTCCTTCCGTTACCATACACATGGTAACAGATGGACAAGGTACCTCATATTACATATTATGACAAAATTCATGTTCAAAAATTTGTCTCTCATATATGAAAACCCAAATAATGAGACAATACCTGCAATGGCCAGCTATCAGTGGCGTAGCGTGGTCAGACTAGTAATTTTCTGTGTTTCAACCAATCAGATTTGTGCATTTAGAACATTTGATCTGGCTCACAATTGATTTTATCTCTTTCTTCAACAGGGCCCTTGTACCATGATGCCATTTGTCTGTATTTCTATTGTATGGGGATTAGTAGGTCTATTTAACTGTGGTGAGCCAGGGTGTGAATAGGCTCTGATCATGACTTTGAATAGGTCTTTTTTAATACAATACACCCCTATAGAATTCTTGGACATGGGTGTAGGTCTAAAATAATTAAATTTTACATGAAATTTGCAAACTAAAAACAAGGCTGTAGAAAAAACAAGAAATAATATATCTCCAATTCTTTCATATGTTGTAGAAATTATATCAAGCCAAGATTTAAGCCAAAACAATTCTCAAAATTATTTGATCCACGAGGTAAAACGGAAGGTCAAAATCTAAGGTCAAATGTTATCGTATCCAAACTCGCTCATGCATGAACACAAATGGCATAAATGGATTGCACATAACATCCCCAGTCCAATGACACCATTACAAAATAAATTGACCCAACGGTTAATGGACAATGGCCATTTGAAAAATGGTGCCCACGCCCATTTCTTACAAAACTCCCCCATAAGAATCGACCCTAGCGCCAAAACCATTGAGCGGATTGGGCTAAAACTTAAATATTTGCGCTTTTAAAGGTTGAAATATCATACATACCAAATATTAGCAAATTTGAAGGGGGCTGCGATGAAAATTTTCACTTTTTAAAAAGGTGATTTGACATGGAATTACCCTACTGTGTCATATCATACATTATAGTCCATTATGTCCTTCCGTTACCGAACATTGGTCCGCTTTGTGTGAAATAACAAATATCTGCGGACAAATTTTAATCAAAGGACAAGTAAATTCTTCTTAACACTTCAGAGAATGAAATGTGTACCCTTAAAATATTTTGTATTATTTAATATCACATAGTTTTAGTTAAAACTGATTTGATAACAAAACCTTGTCCATTTTGGTGTCCTTCCGTTACCGACCTCATTTGTATGCATATTCAATAATGTGCGGAGATTAAAAAATATAAAAAAATTATGGGACCATAAAACTGTATGTTTTGGAAGTATTGTTATCAAAATAGACTGTTCTAACAATACAAGTATTTAAAAATGTCTTTCTTAAAGTTGACAATTTGGGTCTGAGTGTCCTTCCGTTACCATGGATTGACCATGAATAAGAGCCATTGGAGCATGAACTATAGTAAGAAAAAAATAGAAATGTAAATGCTTGTGATGTCCATATGTTATCTATGATACAAACTCATTTTAGACCACAAAAGAGATGTTTCCTTCTCATAAATGGTCTTTAAATTTCAAAATTAATTTTATTGTACAATTCGTATAGACTTTTCAGAGGTCCTTCCGTTACCGTAGTATCGATACCATACACTGATTATGACGTCACCTGGCAACACGTCTTTGGAATAAAATGGCTACCTATAACATATAACATATGGTTGTACGGGGGTTGTACACTGCCTCCTCATTCTATGCCATCAGGCCCCGCTTCACATGGTGGCAGCGGTACAGAAATAGCGGTCATGAAGACATGACACTGCGGTAAAGACATGAAACAATCCAAATTGAGGCCAACCACCGATTCGGAGGAAGACTTGAGTTTTGTTTTGCGCAATATTGATTTGGACATCGACAACGCCAGCGGCGCGCCATGCATGAACTTAGGCTAGGCTGGTTCCCCCTGGCTACCGAACTATACAAGGCGTATACGCAGTGGATTATCACAATTCACATGACGGTGTTAGCTTTATTTCGACTCTACGGATTCAGCAGTCAGCAAAGCTACCACGGAAAACACAGTCTTCATATAGGACTACGGATTTATGAGGCAGAATCCGGGGCAGAATGCCCGACTTATAGATTCATTTTAGTCGGGAACAAGTCACTGAACCTTTCATCGCCAGCCTTGAGCCGACAGCGGCAGACGTGGAACCGGCCCCCGTGCAACCGGCCCCCGGTTGTGTACATTTATTGTACTATTAATGGGAGGGCCAATCCCGGGGGGGGGGGGGGGGGGGCACTCATGTATAATGTAAGACGGGTATGTGCCGCTTAAAAGAACCCCGTTTTCACACCCGATCGCAGCTCTAAAGATACCCGATTTTCAAAAATTGCCGCTCCATAGACCCCCGGAATGACTTGGCTAGGTATTTGAGTAGCGCCAAGTCCATTATTCTTCTTCTAGTTCGGCTCCTTGGACCACCATTTTAGCCTTTTTGAGGGTTTCCGTAGGTCTTTGGTAGCTCCAAGTCTATGTATTTTGTAGTTTTAGTCTGCTCCTTAGACTCCTTAACTACCGTTTCCGGTTTTTTGTAGCTCCAAAGACCCTATATTTCGTGCTTGTAGTCAGCTCTTCAGACCCCCATTTCAGAGTTCCGTGCGGCACACCCCCGTCAAAAAATGTCAAAAAAAAGTGAGTTTAGGTTGCCAGATCTCTACAACACGTTTAAACCGATTATAATTGCAAGTATTTTTAATGAGACAACATAATTCAGAGGTCTACCTCAACAAATTTGTTGCGAACACCTCCAAATCCAAGATGGCGTCCAAAAAGGCAGCCGTTTTGTATTGCTATAGATAATTGTCGAGATTTGCCAAACGACACCTTATATCAACATTATTCTGCAATCATATTACAGGCAATAAAATTTCCTATAATCTGATACCAAACACCGTGAGGTTCAGAATATGTAACACGGTCATTTTTAGCCCCAAACTCAAATTGTATGCATTTCCCCCAAAAAATATGAAATTATTGATTTACATAATTACGCATAAATCAATAATTGTATTACCAGTTGGATTAATACTTTTCGAAAACCTGTCCAATTATATCGACAATACCGTCAAATTATATCGACAATACCGTATCTTGTAATATGATGAATATTCCACCATAATTATGTAGTCCGCGTATATAGATGTATTTGTTTAATTGCATTTATCATAAATCAAACGCTAAAAATGAACTTTAAAATTCCACTCCACATGGAGCATTCCAGTCAGCTGCATACTGACGCGCATGTCATGCATATTGCGAATTCGAATCATACTGGGTGTCCATGATGTGTTTTAACAGTATCAAGATCATGCTCATTATCTTTAATAAGACTTACTGAAGTACACAATATTCGGGACATACTGTAATATGTGCAGAGCGTATTTAGATTCGAACAACATCTATATCGCAAGGAACGCACCCTTCATGCCCTTCATAATCTTATGTACCTGGAGACCATAAAGGTATATAAAATTTGTCTGACTCAGTATTAAAACAAAACAAACTCAATTGCTAAACTATTATGCACAACACCAAAAAGCCTCAGCAGGCATAATAATGTTTATTTTTTTTGCACTACACTGTACTCGTGTGACCATGGTAACAACAGCCGATTATGGACAAAAATATACCAAATCAACAAATATTTATTTGTAAAACTTAAAAATAGCAGCTAAAGGGTGTTATTTCACATGTGATTTGTTTTCCTCCATGTTCACGCGAAAATTAGTGTGCAGAATGCGGCTTGTAGTAGCCAGATATATGATTTATTGTTATTGTTGTTGTTACTATGGTTACAAATGTACACGGTGGTACAAAAAGTTGCCCTACGATAAAGCTAAGTAATAGCCTATTCAAAGTGTTCTCCGAACCCTGAAAAAGTCTAGCTAACTGTGGTGTTCTGAATAATAATCATGTTAAAAACATAATTATCCAGATAATTATGGTCGATCCAACTGTAAATGACGAGCGCCTCCCATTTGAATATTGCACTATATAGTGCACTTTGCATGATGGATTTATTATTGCAGTGAAATTACCGATACACTTTTTTCGTGTACTATTTGAAACCGATGGCGGCATATTCATGACATAAAAGAAGAAAACTGAAGGTTTTGCTAAAAAAGGGTATAAACAATATGTCATTATTTAGGAGAAATTCTTGAATAAAGTCCGTAAACAAGAATTACATACATTGGGGCACCCAGGCCTGTATAGTGTTCGAAATCGTACAAATTTGCTGTATTTGTCGATATCAAATGCTGAGTTCCAAGAACTATAACCTTTTGTTCAGATACGGTATACACTTAAAACTTTCAGAGAGTATTGTTGATATAATTTGACAGTTTTTTGAAAAATATTAATTCAACTGCTGATGCAATTATTGATATATGCCAAATTATGTAAATCAATAATTAAATATTTTTGGGGGAAAATGCCCAAAATTTGTGTTTGGGGCTAAATATTACCGTGTTACATATCCTGAAACCCATTGTGTTTGGTATCAGATTATAGGAAATTTTATTGACTTTAATATGACTGCAAAATCATGCTTATTTCAGGTGATATTTGGGAAATCTCGCCAATAATCTATAGCAAGTCAAAACGGCTACTTCTTTGGACGCCATCTTGGATTTGGAGGTGTTCGCAACAAATCTTTTGAGGTTGACCTCTGAATTAATTTGTCTTATTAAAATTACTTGCAAATAAAATTGGTTAAACTTGTTGTGGAGATCTGGCAACCTAAGTCCTTAAGGAAGCCACTTTTTCGATGTTATATATAGCAAGCACATATATAGCAAGCACATTCACATTACCCCCCATTATCGCCAGCGAAGTGTACCATGTACAATGGCAAAATACCCTAAGATGAACTGGAAGGCCAGCGATTTAAGTTATTCAAGCAGCGCATGGAGCTTGTGCTCCAGGACCAGGAAGTCCAAGACCCTACTAAGCAAGCGACCAAAGTCAAAATCGTCCTTGGGGGTGAAGGCCTTAAACGACTTAATTCGTCCGAGCTTAATGAAGCTGACCTCGCAAAGCCGGAAATGATTTGGTCCACGATAGAAGCACAGTTAAAGGTGCATGTAAACTTCCGCATTCATAGGTTAAAGGGATAGTTGAGTTTTGGTAGAGAGGGCGCTAGACTACTTTTTTTGTTGTGAGGTAATGAAAAAATGAGTGTAAAATTTGAAAGAGCATAATATTTAAATAATAAAATCATCTTTGTTTGATCAAAATCGGTTCAGAGACGGCTGAAATATCCGTAAATATAACAATTTGTAATAAACCTGGGGCCCCAGGTTTATTAGAGAATTTTGAACCAGCCGTTAAAAATTCAAAAAAATGCTTCCTCTTTTCAAAAAGTTACAAAATAGGTATTTAAATAGTTGTTGGTTATTTCTCTATCTAATCACTATTTCAGCAAAGCATCACATGCACAATATTTTATTCAAAATGGTTGAAACCGATGAGTGTTTAGAGAGCGCCCTCTTACGTTTTAACGGCTCTTTTTGAATGATAACATGATCTTTACTACGTCATTTGTAATTGTGTGTTCCTTTCTAGTTATAACTATTAGTTTGTAATGTAATGATGCAGGTTTTGGTTACTAAAATTCAGTTTCACCAAAACTGTACTCTCCTTACCAGAACTCAACTATCCCTTTAAAGTTTATGCGCTACAAGCAACGGCACGAGGAAACGATAGACGAATTTGTTAACCGTTGCCGTGATAAAGCACGTGAATGTGACTTCACTGAGGAGGAGAGAGAGTCATAGAGTTAATTATTTCCTCCACACCGATAGAGGCATTCCAGAAGGCCTTGTTGGATCAACCAAAAGGCTATTCAATTTATAATATCTTATTAGAGGGTTCTGAGTATGACGTTAAACTGCTTCAGGTCACCCTTGGGCAAGGTGTAGCACCTGTCAGCCCTCCTCACCAGGGTTACGGTTGGCTCGTCGGTCAGCAGGGCGAGTGTCGAAGCTAAAGGCGACTGGGACAATAATAAGAACCTTTCGGCAGAAGCTTCAGATGCCATGCGAGTCCAGGTATAATGTGGGCTAACGGATGGGGTCAATGCTGCAATTAGGATCAGCACTGCTGCGGTTGGAAGAGGACTGGGGACTTCACCTTTTGTATTTATCTCCAAGAACATCATGCGTCACAAAAATGAACGCCATACAAACTAGTGCAATGCAAAATATTGGCAAGGAATCTAGAAGAAAAGGAAAAAAAACATGGGTCACTCAGGAAATGCTAGACAAAATGGACGAAAGAAGGAAATGGAAAAATGTGGACACAGATTATGCCAAGAAGGAGTACAGGCGACTGAATAATGAATTGAGAAGAGTAACCGACTCGGCTAGAGATGAGTGGTGGAAACAAGAATGTAAGGAGCTGGAAGAGCTAGCACAGAGAGGCCGACATGATTTGGTATATGAACACGTGAGAAGATTGTGTCAACAGAAGAAAGGTGCTGTAAAACAGAAAGGGGTACTCAGCGAAACAGGCGAGCTTCTGACTGAACAGGATGACATCAAGAAACGATGGGTAGAGTACATCGAACAGCTCTATGCTAAGGAAGACAAGCCGGATATAATCTTGCTGGAAGAAGAGCTGACACTTGATGTTGATGAAATTGGCCCTGCAGTCCTCAAAGCAGAGATAGAAATTGCGCTGAAAGAGCTGAAAACGGGCAAGGCTGAAGGAACTGACAACATCCCATCAGAACTGATCAAAATACTTGGAGAAGGAGGGAAAGAAAAACTAACAGAACTCTGTATGAAAATGTACGATGAAGGAAAGTGGCCATCTGATTTTCAGAAAAGTATTCTGATTCCTATAGAAAAGAAAGCCAATACCAAAAAATGTGAAGAACACAGGACCATAAGCCTAATATCACATGCATCAAAAATTATGAGAATTAGTATTAATGGACAAATATTAGAACCGGTTACAGAGTTCAAGTATCTGGGAAGCGTGCTTTGCGAAAGTGGAAGATGCTCGAAAGAGATCAGAACTAGAATTGGAATGGCAAAGAATGCTTTCATGAAGAGGAAGGAACTTTTCACACGGAGCATAAATCTCAATCTGAAAAAGAGATTAGTGAAGTCCCTGGTATGGAGCATCCTTCTCTATGCATCTGAAGCATGGACCATCATGAAATCAGACATCAACAGATTGGAAGCCTTTGAGATGTGGTGCTGGAGATGCATTCTGAAAATCAAATGGACAGATAGAATCAACAACGAAAGAGTGTTGGAGACAGTCGGAGAAGAGCGGAAACTAATTGGAATCATCCAGAACAGAAAGAGGAAATGGGTGGCACACAGCATCAGACATAACAATTTGCTCAGACTGGTACTGGAAGGAAGAATACCAGGAAAGAGATCAAGAGGAAGGAAACGCATCATGATGTTGGATTCTGTTACGAATGGCCCATATGGAGACTTTAAAAGAAGAGCCATGAGAAGAGAGGTGTGATGGTGATAAGGACCTGCTCCTGAGCAGAATCACCAGAAGAAGAAGTTATAGGGTTGGAAGTACGAAGCCCTCGCAGCGGGACGCCAATGTCTCCAAACCCTTGATGCAGGCAAATCGGTTAGCGCAATTTCGCGCCACACACTGCGCAAGTCATGCGGCAACTGTGGACGCGCACATCCGCCCCGACGGTGCCCTGCGTACAATGACACGTGCCACGTTTGCGGCACAAAGGGCCACTGGGCCAAGGTTTGTAGGAAGTCGCAACGTCAGCAGAGCTATAGAGTGGTGAAGTGTGATGTCATAAATGATGTCATAAACATTTTTGTTTTTAAACTTTTTATTTGGACTTCATTTTCAGAAAGAGCATAACAAATATTGTCCAAATACCAATAATCAAAGGAATAGGTTACGTATTGGCTGAGATATGTCCATCCGAATGATTTTTTTGTCAATGGGCAATCAGTGCTATAGTGCACTGGTTCATAAATTTATGAACCAGTGCACTATAACATTGATTGCCCATTGAAGTAAAATTCATTCGGATGGGCATATCTCAGCCAATACATAACCTATTCCTTTGATTTTTGGTATGCATGAATGACCGCCTCAACCCCATTCAAGCCACGTTTTAATCTTCAAACAAAAGGAAGGCACACTGTTGACAAAATCGGTGCATTTTGCAACATTTCATTTTTGACTTTGCCCTACATTCGGATGTAATGCACATTCCATGATAAAATATCCATAGCAAATGTTATATCAATGTAAAGAGGAGGATTCACGCTTTCCAATGATACCAATTTTATGAATGGTAATAACGTAATAGGAAAGTTATTAATGCGCAAACTTCGATTGCGGAACTTTCTGTGCGAAGTATAATATGCAATCCACGAAAGCTCACGTAAAATGGACTGGCAGAGCGCATGGTACGGACTGTCAAGTCGCTACTCAAGAAGTGCAGCATGTCTGGTCAAGACGCACATATAGCAATGCTCCATCTTCGAGCGACACCAGTTGACTCGCACATGAAGTCTCCAGCTGAACTTCTCTTTGGAAGACCTTGCAGGAAATTCATCCGACACCGAGCATCTCCTGCAGAGGCAAACCAGAATGAAGGAAACACATGACAAACGTGGGTACCTGCGAAGGTCTCAAAGGTGTGTGACGAACCACAGTCGTACGAAATCGCCACCCCTAACGGCGCCATTCTTCGTCGCAATCGCTATCACCTGAGGAAGATTCCGGTCAGTAGTACACCCAATTGCGCGCAGGAAATTGCCAAACGTGCACACTTTGCTGACGAACCCACACCACACCAACACCACACACCCACTAGCAGAGACAGTCATAGCACAAACACACCCAAAGCAGGACGCAATCACAACACTCAGAACACAAACACACACTCCGATTATAGAACCACTAGATCAGGTCGCACAATTCGTAAACCGGCCAGATATCAACCTTAGTGAACATATACCCAGGTTTACGCGAACATAATGAAAAGTCAGAGACATGATTTTTCTTGATTTGATGTAACATGACCAAATGCATGCATTTATTATTATTTTGCACCATATAGTTGATTGTGCATTTTTTAAAGAAATGGGAGGAATGTGCCAAGTTGGCCCCAATGTGTTATACAGTTGATTGTTATAAGGATATGGCAGTTTTAAAAGTTTTCAAGACTGCCGGTGTTATATACGTTTGTTGGATCAAACAAGTTATTGGATCCATGTGTTTACTTGTTAGGAACCATAGAGAAGTGTATTGAAGTAGTATAACAAATTATACTTACACAAGCAGCCGCAATGTTGAAGCTTAGTAAATTGTAAACTTTGTTAAATTTTATGAGGAATATAATAAGGATACAAGCTTACTCGAGTGCATGTATTAATAGTTTTTATGCTAAATTACCCTTGAATGGCTGCATTATAATAGTATGGGCAAACATCTACAAAATCGAAGTGTTATCAAAACAGGCAAGGTTTGATTAAGAAATTTATAAAATCATAGCATTTTTGTGTTATGGTCAAACGGCATTATATCGTACAATTCATTAGAATATAATTTGTTAAAGGAGACTGTATTTAACTTCAAAGGAAGGGGGATGTTACGATATGAGCTTTATGTATCGATACCATTATGTACACCATGTATGACGTTGCGAATCCACTTTAGAAAATGGGACACCCATTCTGCTTAGATTACGAGACAGAGACACCTAGTTCGGGGAATCTTTTTTTTTCTCTCTCTCTCTACCGCCTCCCTTCCTTTTTCCTTCCTTTCCTCCCTTTCCATTTTCTTACTTTTTTGTTTGTTTCTAACGTTATTTTCTGTCTTGTAGGTTTTCTCTCAAACACCATAATGATCATTATTTAGTTTTCGTTGATTGTATTGAAAGGGAAACCTTATAACTAAGATACTAGACGTAAGCATGTATAAGCATGTATATAGATAAATAGATTTATATGGTGCATACATTTTTTTTTCTTTCTTTTTTTAGAATTGTGGATGAATACATTGATTATGATTTTTAGTGGTCTATACTTTTATTTTAAAAATGTTTTCTCTGTAATATAATCACAACCTGAGAGAAAAGGAAACACTACTAGAAAAATCAGTGATTGCATTTATATGATATTCTCTCAAATGTAACATATTGGGTTTTTTTATTTTTATGAAACTATGGAAGATGATTTATGAAAATATGTTTTTTTTTAACTTACAGAAGTTATGAATTGTATGGATATTATGATCAGGACTGTCTCTCTATTTACTATTTCATTGTATCTTAATGTGGATTGCAAACATCAATTATGATTATACGACCATAAGACTATATTGTAAAAAAAATATAATTTGTATTTCAAATGATTTACATTGTAAATTTGTTGTTTGAGAGAAAAATAAAATATTATTACAAAACAAAAACACCGATTATGACGTCACCTGGCAACACGTCTTTGGAATAAAATGGCTACCTATAACCTACTACTACTACTACTACTACTACTACTACTACTACTACTACTATTACTACTACTACTACTACTACTACTACTACTACTACTACTACTACTACTACTACTACTACTACTACTACTACTACTTCTACTACTACTACTACTACTACTAATAATAATAATAATAACAATAATAATAATAATAATAATACAGCTACTACTATACTTCTACCCAGGCGCGCCGGAATTGGAGAGGGGCTCACGTTTTTTTTGTTTAGGGGCTCATGCCCAACCACACTTACAGGGTTGTATACTTTGAGCCAGAGGTGAGAGTGAGACATTGCGAAGGAGCGAAGTGACTGAGCGGGGGGGGGGGGGGGGGGGTGTCCCCCCTCCCACGGTAGGGAGCTTTTGCATTTTTGGACTTGAAATTGTGCCATCTGGTGCATACCTATATATAGGAAATTCGGGCTGAAAGGGATACCTGTAAAGTGTCAGATATTGCACAAAATGACATTTGAGACTTCAATCCTATATCAATATCATTGTAAAATGAGAGTCGTATACAGCCTAGCTTTCGATCCTAGCAGAATCTTCGTCAGGGCACAAATGACAGTTACTACAGAAAAAACACAAAATATATACCAACATAAACACATGTATGGAAGGGGGGCTGGAAAGAGGAAAGGAGGCGGAGACACAAAACAATGAAAGCAACTGTGAGTGGGTGAGTGTCAGGACTGCTTGACCAATCAGGTAAAAACAGGCATGGGTGGGTCCTTAAGTGGCTGCAGTCAAAGAAAATGTGATGAGAGTGTAAGGCTTATAGAAGAATAGAGGTAGGGAGGATCAAAGAAATAAATCAAGAAATGGAAAGAGACACGTGAACAAAAGACAGTTGATGAGGTGTGGGAGTGCACTGGGGCATTGAGAGGGGAGGAACAATAGAGGGAATTATGAGTGTGGGGGATGGGAGCGAGAGGATTAGGACAAAGAAAGTGAAGTGAAGTGTGTTGCAGGATCGGATGAATAGGATAGGCGAGATCAAAGGAGAGAGTGGAAAGGATGAGGACCCAGTAGGTGATGATATGTAGGGAAGCAACATAGACAAATGAATGGGACAGGGAGTTTAAAAGAGATAGTGAACAAAAGGAAGCCTAAATAGGTAGGTGATCAGAGGGAAGGTGGAGAGACAAATGAGGGTGGAACAATATGATCAAAATAGAGGTGGAACTATGCATGATGAGAATGTGGATGTTTATGAATAAGCCCATGTCTATGGACAGTGTACCTATACAGAGAAATTAAATGCAAAAAGTATAACATATTAATAAACTAACAAGATCATGTGTATGAATGGTGACAGTGTATATAATGTAATCTCAAAGGAAACTAAAATGAATATATGGGGAAAATAAAATGGGAAATAAGAATATGAATAGTTTGTGGAACAAAGTAAAGTATCGATATGGGGGGTGAAAACAAACAAATGGTGGTGCAGACGATGAAGGGGAGATGCAAAGGTTAATCACTGCCTTCTTGGATGTTGAGACCACGGGGATGAATGGTGCAGAGACGTCTTATCCAATACTTCTCCCTGCTGGAGCGGAGTGTGTCCGGGCGGTTACCTAGATATTCTATTCCCTGTAGAATCATGTCAGAAATGGAGTGATTAGGTAGGTTGAAGTGGTTGCCGACTGGGGCGTCATGTTTGGAGGTGTGGATGGTGGATCTGTGTCCGTAAAAGCGTCTCTTGAGGGTGTTCCTGGTTTCGCCTACGTACTGCATGCCACAGACTCTGCACGTGATAAGATATACAACATTGGTGGTGGTGCATGTGATGTGGCCCTTGGTATGGTGAGAGATGTTGTTGGAGTGGCTGGTGAAGGTTTCATCCTGATGGATATGTACCTGACACACAATGCATCTGTCGGCGGTGCACTTAAAGGTGCCTTGCTGTATGGGAGAGGGGTTGTTATTGGGGTGGGAAGTTCAGCTCGAACAATGTGGTCCTTGAGGTTGCGAGGGCGTCTGTAGGCTAGGATGGGGGCATCAGGGACAGCCTGTTGGAGGCGATCAGAAGTGTGAAGAATGTGGTGATTGTTAGTCAATATGCGACGGAGGGGAGGTAAGTTGGGATGAAAGGTGGTCACTAGGGGTTTGACAACAGTGGTGCTCTGGTTGGGAGTCTTCTTCTTCAGAACCTCGGATCTGGGGAGAGAACGAACGTTGTTAATGGATAGATGAACTGCTTTGGCACTGTGGCCCCTGGCTGTGAGGTGTGTCTTGAGATTTCTGGCATGGAGGGAAAAGTCAGAGTCCTTGGAGCAGATGCGGCGGAGTCGAAGGGCTTGGCTGTAAGCAATACCTGTTTTGCAGTGGCGGGGGTGACAGCTAGATGAATGGAGGTACTGGTGGGTGTCTGTGGGCTTGGTGTAGAGACTGGTGGTGATCTGGCTGTTCTCCTTCTTGATGGTGACATCAAGGAAGTGGGTTTCATCTAGGGAGAAGTCAGAAGTGAACTTTATGGTTCTGTGGAAGGAATTCATGTGGTCAATGAATGTGTGTAGGCTCTCTTCATCGCTGGTCCAGATGAAGAAGACATCGTCAATGTAGCGCCACCAAATCCATGGGCGGCAAGGTGCTGAGTCTAACATTTGCTGCTCCAGCTTGGTCATGAAGAGACATGCAAATGAGGGGGCCATGCGGGTACCCATGGCTGTTCCAAATATCTGTAGATAGTGCCTGTCAGAGAATGTGAAGTTGTTTTTGGTTAGTACATGGGACATGAGAGATTTGATGTCAGAGATGGGGGGATTGGTGTGACCACTCTGAGCCAAGGCTTCGCATGATGCGGTGATACCTTCGTCGAAGGGGATGTTGGTGTACAAAGAGGAAACATCAAAAGTTCCAATGATCGCAGTCTCGGGTATCTGTTCCTTAATGTCCTCGAGTTTCCTAAGAAAGTCAGGGGTGTCATGAATGTATGAAGGTGCTAAGGGGACAAGAAGTTTGATGTGATGATCAACAAAGAGTGAGATGTTCTCTGTGGGTGAACCATTACCGGAAAGGATCGGGCGGCCTGGATTACCTGGTTTGTGAATCTTGGGGAGAAGGTAGAATCTGGCAGGTTTAGCATTAGTGGGAGAAAGAAATTTGTGTGCTTTGATTGAGAGATGCTCACGAGCCTTCATATCGTCTAGAGTCAGTTTTACAATATCATTGTAAAATACAATTGAAAGATTTGTGAAAGTTTGAAAGAAAACGAACACTGTTTACCTAGTGAAAAAAACGAATATTGAGTTCATATTTTATCACCGAATACTGATGGCCTGCCGTATAATAGATTTGTCGCAGTAATAATCATCCGTTTGACGATATCCGCACCCGTGTATGTTTACAGACGGTACAGAATTCATGGAATTTGCGCGCGCTCGGCTCAAAGTTCAGTCGGGTCGGGAAGGTTTCCCACGCGCGCTGGCCGGACGTGTTCAGCTACGACAATTGTACTTTATTTGAAAAAGCGTTGGCAACGCTTTGCAAATAAAAGATTTCAATGATAATTATCTTCATACTAAAGGGACATTAAAAAAAAATCTAACCCTATTTTATTCTTCTCTTACCATAAGCTAAACAACACGGCAGAAGAGAAACGAGGAAGCTCCAATAATTAGACACTTTACAGGTATCACTTTAAGTTTAACTGTTTCTAAGTGTGCCGTCACACTATAGCCACGCTCTGTCTGCGTTCTCGTACTTATTAACAAAAAAAAACATTTTTTCCAAAGCGCAGGGGAAACGCCGACAAATCGAGCGATTAATGACACAATGGTAGCTCGTTCCCGCTCTTGCCACGACCTGAACACGCTCTGCGTACGCTTTGGCTACGCTTTCCGAGCTATTCTCTGTGCACGCTTGGTGTATCTTTAACAATAGCTCATAACAATGAGACGAGGTCATTTGCTCTACGCTCTGTCTGCGTTGTCGTACTTATTTAAAAAAACTTTTTTTTCAAAGCGCAGGGGAAACACGATCTCTACACGCTCTGTGCGATCCAATACCATGTACGAATGTAGTACGAATGTACTCAGTGCGTTTCACTACGCATGCTCTTGGCGTAGATCTGTTTTAAGAGGTTGGGTGGAGGGAATGGGGAGGGTTATTATTGTTGACTATCATTGTTATTATTATTATTAGTAGTAGTAGTAGTAGTAGTAGTAGTAGTAGTAGTAGTAGTAGTAGTAGTAGTAGTAGTAGTAGAAGTAGTAGTAGTAGTAGTAGTAGTAGTAGTAGTAGTAGTAGTAGTAGTAGTAGTAGTAGTGATAATAATCATAATGATTGTTAGTATGCAATTCAGACAAATGTAATTTGAAAACATAACTTTTGGGGAACTGGGTGTATGTGTGTGTGTGTGTGTGTGTGTGTGTGTGTGTGTGTGTGTGTGTGTGTGTGTGTGTGTGTGTGTGTGTGTGTGTGTGTGTGTGCGTGCGTGTGTGTGTGTGTGCGTGTGTGTGTGTGTGTGTGTGTGTGTGTGTGCGTGTACGTGTGTGTGTGTGTGTGTGTGTGTGTGTGTGTGTGTGTGTGTGTGTGTGTGTGTGTGTTTGTTTATGAGTGTTTGTATCCCTCTCCTGAAACCTGTAACGCCATGTTTTAGCTACAAATTTAGTTTATTCTCATTTGATTTTCCCGGACATGCTATCATCATCATGGAGTCTATGGAGGATGCATGTTATACAATAATTAGGCCATCCGGAATGGGTTAATGTCCACCCGTCCACCTGTTCTCTTGTGAAAACGTGATCTATTGAAATGCTGTCTATTGATGAGTGATTCAGTCTATTGATGGGGGAGCAGAGTCGACAGTCGATGCTTGAATCTGAATATTATGGAAAACCTAAATGCATTATAAGCCCCCCCCCCCCCTTGGAATGGCAAGCAAAACAACCACAAACATCAGACTGTACTGGCGTACCCAGGTTTTTATGGCCAGAGGAGGGGGGGGGGGGGGGGGTGTCTGTCAACAAATTGAGACCGAGACAACTGGTTGTGTTGGCGGGTGTCGAGGACCGAGGTGGTTGGGTCGGAGATATTAATAATGTTAGTTTTCTAAACAGTGTATGAACATCGTGGTTTTGCAACGGTTTTTTTTTTTTTTGGGGGGGGGGGGGGGGGGACGTTGGGAACGTGTCGCCGAGATTTCGGACAAAACAATCATATATTTGCGGGAAATATGTGCTCATAATGCATACATAGGGTGTGCGTATCTAAACAATAGGGAGTTTTCGCTAATGTGGACGAGAACGAGTTTCCCGTCCTAGAACGACCGTTTCAGGGTGGCCCAGAAATAACGGAACGGGGTATTTGCCATTGTGATAATATGTTCACTGGATAGATAATCTTTTAAAAAGAAATTCGTTATTCCGAACACCCAAACAAAAACATTACTGTTGATGATATCAAAGTTCTTTTTAAAAGATTATCTACCCAGTGAACCTAGTCTGTATGTTTCTTTATAATGGAAAGTACCCTGTTCCGTTATTTCTGGGCCACCCTGTATAAGCAAATAATATGCGTATGACGTAATACTCCACGTTGGCACTGTTTAACAATAGTAACTAGGTCCGGTAAGCTCCGGCATACTTATCTTGCCGAACCTAGTTACTATTGTTAAGTTTGCCAACGGGGAGTCTATACGTCATACGAATATTATTTGCATACATCACAGAAGCGGTCTATTGGATGTAGTCAACCCGTGCTGTTCACTACTGTTCGCTGCCTTTGAACCATTTTCGTTTTTAGTTATACCCCCGTCACATATAGCGCCGACCTCGCGCCGCTCCTAATCCCCATTCATAAAATTGCTACGCTCCTAATCCCCATTCATAAATTTGGCAGTGGGAGGCGAAGCATTGTCCGAACGATGATTAAATGACGAATGAATGGGAGGATTATCGCACATAGGTGAAAGGATAGCCTCTCATGCATGGACATACAATGGCTCCCTAAACAAAAGAGTAGAACGCCAAAGACTCACGACCGCTTTCGACATGTCCAAAGCTTAAAAAGTGGTCGTGGGTCGGTCGTGGGTCTTTTGCCGACCTACTGTTTTGTTCAGGGAGCCATTGTATGTCCATGCATGAGAGGCTATCCTTTCACCTATGTGCGATAATCCTCCCATTCATTCGTCATTTAATCATCGTTCGGACAATGCTTCGCCTCCCACTGCCAAATTTATGAATGGGGATTAGGAGCGTAGCAATTTTATGAATGGGGATTAGGAGCGGCGCGAGGTCGGCGCTATATGTGACGGGGGTATTAACGCGCGTTCACAATGACGTCGTTCCCTTCTACACACAATCATGACAAACACTCACACACACCTTACACTTTCAAACATACACATGCGCAAACACACGACCCGACTGAATTATTCAAACTCCAACACAGACACACACACACATACACGCATTCAATCACACAAAACACACACACACTTACACACACGTTTGGAGGGTTTGGGAGGGGGTATCCCCCTCCCACGGGGAAGATTTTGCATTTATATACTTGAAATGGTGCAATTTAGTGCAGTTACATAATCCACCACACATACACATACACACGTATAAAACACACACACACACACACACACACACACATACATGTCGATACTTCTCTGATTACGTAATTCTGAAGACGGTGCACTGGATTTTCCGACGAACCTGAAATCGGGCATGAACTAGTGCTCAGATTGGCCAGACGACGAGAGAGAACGTAAATGACGTAATTTATCGCCTAAATTACGTCATTTCTTCTAGTAGGGGCCACAAATATGGGTGTTCACTGCAGTTTGGGGTACAATTGTATTACTTGGCATACAAACTCCTTGGATCAAAAGAAGAAAATTTATGCAAAGAGACACTCTGTATCAATTATGGAAATTAGGCCTAATTTGCATAGATACAGAGTGTCTCTTTTGACGAATTTTCTTCTTTTGATCCAAGGAGTAGGCCTATGTATGCCAAGTAAAACAATCGTACCCCAAAATGCAGTCATGGACCCCTTAACCACCCCACTACTCGTCGTCCTCAGGTTTGCGTAAACTCCGTAATAGCGAACAATGAACGCCGCTCTCCACACGACCTCAACACGCTCTCCCCACGTCCTCCCCACGCTTCCAATTTTATGAATGGGGATTAGGAGCGACGCGAGGTCGGCGCGAGAGCGTAGCTATATGTGACGGGGGTATAAGAAAGTGTGTTATGATTTGATCGACCAGAGAGTGAGGGTTTGGGAGGGGGTATCCCCCTCCCACGGGGAAGATTTTGCATTTATATACTTGAAATGGTGCAATTTAGTGCACGTCACACAAGCAGCCAGAGCAATGCCAGCCTACACGAGAACTACGTGGCCCGGTACAGAAAAAGTTACTCACCCCAGACCATACCCAAGTTACACAATAAACATAGCTAATCTGTTTGCGCGCGAAGCGCGCAGCGAAAACATGAAAATGGATGTATAAATTAGTTTTTGAACGTTAGATTTGACAAGTCTTAGCTCATACATTTCTTTTTTCTTCTTTCCCACTCTTCTTCTTTTTTCTTTCTTTCTTTTTTTTTTGGAGGGGGGGGGGGGGGGGGCTTTTTGGGGGGCAAAAACGCGTTTTGCCCCCAATGTTTGGATTGGGGGCGGCCGCCCCCCCTGCCCCCCCCCCCCCCCCCCCCACTTCCGGCGCCTATGCTTCTACCATTACTACTACTTCTTCTACATGTACAATATACAACGACGACAGGATGATTATACTAAAACGACCCTTAGCCTCTCCGTACTATTTATATGTGTGAGTAGGCTACGTTATCACTGTCATTATTGGGCCTCAACGCGACAAAAGGGGTCTTAGCGCGCGGCACATAGTATGACGCAAACGTCATCTGAAAATGTAGTCCATGAGGCAAGACCTGAAAAATCGCTTAAAAATGACGTTGGCTGCACCCCTCTGGTGGCCAAGAATTGTTGGTATCATTTTGAAGGTACAAATCTCAGCTATCCCCAACTGGAAGTTTGGAGCCCCGAGAGTTACACGTTACCATGGCAACGGTGCTTATGTAACACGTGGTAAAATACATCATGCATAAACAGTGGGTTCCATTATAGAACGACATGTTGACAAAAAGTAACATTTCTCAAAATCTAGTTAACATAAGTCTTTCATTTTTTCAGGGAATAAGAAATACAATACCAGCTACCAGTTTCTAAAATATTGCAAACGGTACATGATTTATACGGTCATTAGAGGTCATTAGGGGTCAACTCTAGGTCAGTGACATAATCCTAACTTCCGATTGCATATTTGTATGTAATTCATGCAAACTCACATTACTCCTTACTCCTGTGGTGTATACATATGGCTGCATGTGATTCTCTCGGAAGGCATGAGGTCTAGGAATCCATAAACAATATATAAGGCTAAATTGATAAACCGTTGCCATGGCAACTAGTCTGATGTGAATGCTACAAAAATGCGGCAAATGCGCAAAAAGTAAGATGCAAGATTCAACATTTTCGATTTTAATGCACCCGGCTGGATTAAAGCAATATATACCTCATATGAAAAGGAATTGAAGTTTATGAAAACGACCATTAAAATTGCCGCTACTTGGAGAATCACCATGGAAACAAGCACTAAGTAGACCACGCCCCCTTTTACAAGAAATAAAACTGGAATTGCATATATACATGTATATGACTTATTTTCAAATTATGCAATCAATATGCATAAATATGGGTTTTCCTATGATGAAATCACTTCGAAAGGCAAAATGGTGCCTCGTCGTCAGTTGAAGTAAACATCAATCAAGAAGCGTTTCCTAGCAACATAAATTTCCCGTTGCATCAGTTGCATACTTCTTGAATTTTGTAATTTTTTCTCAAAGCTTAATAAAACACGCTTTGGATTATTCGTGTTAATGTGATGGACTTTATTTTCTTCATATCGAAAAAAGACCAGAAATAACCTTACCAACCATAATGAAATAGATGCTTGTTTGTCTATGCCTTACCAAACCTCAAATAAAAAAGTTAAAACACTTTACTATACCATTTGATTGATTGTAGCTATTAGACAATACCACTTGTTTAGTGTATGAATGATTCTAAAAGTTTATCAAAATAGAAAAATCGTAAAACCATTAACCTTGATATACATAAAATACAGTCATGAAATTATCCACGGAGATCAATGTTGCCTAGCAACATCATTTAGCCTAGCAACCACGCACAACACTTATGAATTGCGACATGCCTAACCATAGGCGTAACCAGGGGAGGGGGTGTTTTGGGGTAACACTCCCTTTGGACTGTTTTGGGGTGTTCATCCCCTTTAGTTTTTGTGGGTCTCTGGTATACCCTGTACCGGTCTGGGGCCCACTTTTACGGGTCTCGAGTCCACTTTTCATCGGTCCCGACCATCTAAACCAATAGTCTCGGACCACCCCCCCCCCCCCCCCCCCCCGAGGACAAAACTTCACCAGTGGTCTCGGCCTCAGTCTCGAAATTTGTTGCCCCCCTTCCCCTCCCCTCTTACACGGCTCTCTGTGGTCTCGGCCTCTAACAAATTTGTCGACGGAATAACTCCCTCCTTGAAAAAATCATATGTACGCTTATGACCGATGTAATATAGACAGGTGTTTACGAGCTGTAACCGGAGTAACTATGGATGGAGTCACTACTGTCACTATTTGATTGAAAACCGTTACAGCTCGTTATTCCAAAGGTTCGTTATTCCGAAGGTTCGTTTTTCCGAAGGTTCGTTAATACGAAAGGTTCAATACGAACCCCATATCATTTTCGGATTAACAAACCCTATTGCATTTTCGGACATACGAGCCTAATTTCATTTACGGATAAACGAACCACATTAAATATCGGATTAACGAACCCTGTTTCATTTTCGATTAACGAACCTTTGGAATATCGAACGCGATTTTATTTTCGGATAAACGAACCTTCGGAATAACGAACTGCACCCGCGATTCCTTGGTCAACCGTTGTGTTGCTTGACCTTGTGTTGCATGACCTTAGCTTAGTATTCCCATTATGAACAGTAGTATTCTGAAGGCAGAATACCAGTGAATCAATTTGTAGACTAGGCAGTAGCCAGAAGCTCGTATTGTTGCAGGATTCTACAAAGAGGTGCTTGGTTTACCCATGAACCTACTCGTGGTTTACCAATAAGGGCATTACTGGAGCTTCCGTTCCTGTCCAGCTTCGTCATATGGACATTGTTTGTCAGAGATTTGTGTAAATCATCAAAGATTTGTGTAAACTCCATCAATATAGACTGGATGGTCATAGTAGTCTATTCTGATTGTAGTCCATAGTTTTTTCAGATTCCAGTCTGTATGCATGAAAGCATGTTATTCAGGTAACATTTACAAGCGTAAGGTGTAGATGAAATTGCTTGAAGTTATATACTAATATTGGGATTAGTTGGTTGGTGAAGTGATGTTCTTCTTAAAGGGGTAGTTTAGTTTTGGTAAGGCTGAACTTTAGTAGCCAAAACCTGCACAGTTACATTATAAACTAATATTAATAACTCCACCACGCTCGAAAGATATACAAAATTACAAACGACTAAGTAAAAAGCCTGTTATCATTCAAAAAGAGCCATTAAAACACAAGAGGGCGCTTTTTAAAAAGGCATTGGTTTCCACTATTTTTCATACAAAATTATGGATGTGATGTTTTATTGATATAATGATTAAATAGCGAGTTCATCAACAACTATTTTAAAAACGCTTTTGAAAATTTTTGAAAAAGTGCAAGCATTTTTTTTTTCTTTTTTTCTAAAAATCATCTAATTATTTGGGCCCCAAATAATTATAAGATCAGATATATTTATTGACATTTTAGCCGTTTCTGGGTCGATTTTGACCAAATAAAGTTTATTCTGCCATTAAAATTGTATGTTCTCTCAAATTCGACACTCAGTTTTGCATTACCTCACAAAGTATTAGGTAGCAAATAATATACGCGACGTCACGCCCATTGCATTCGTTGATGATGCGGTTGGCAGTTTGCTCAGATAATCGAGCCACACATGTAGGCTTTGGAAGGTCTCAAAAGGCCCCAATGGTGTGAAGCCTGTTGATCATAGCCTAACCGCTGCATGATATAGGTCTGCCAATTTAGGGGATTTGGGGGTCAGCTGCCAGACGTCTTTCCATGAGCTGAGAGTGCTGAAATGGGCTGCTATACTTGAATTCATGCCTTTTGCCATAAACATAATCATACCACTGGACTAGAGCATAATAATTTTGTGTGTGTTTGTGCAACAATTTGTGTGTTGATAATTGAGCAGTTTCATTGTAATCAATGACAAAAAATGACGTCCTGCTTATGGTGTACAACTTTATTATTAACCCCCCCCCCCCCCCTAAAAATGTAGTGGTCTTGCGTCGTGGGGTCGCCTCCTTTTGCGTGACATGCCGTTTTGGGCTTCTGCAGGACAATGTTACGTTTGAGAGTAACTATTTACTGACGAACTCCCCCTATCCTATCAAAAATATAAGAATCTTATGCACTCAGAAATATCAGTATACACTGTATATTAACCACGGGCGTCGATCTGTCATTGATACCCATTGATCAGGGGGGATGATCCATTCATCCATCCCCCCCTGATGAATGGGTATTACGTATGTATCGACGCCCATGATATTAACCCATATTTTGTTTACAGTTGTAGAGGTCAATATTGTCCATGATAACTTTTTCTGAGGTAGCTCTAGACTACAAATGATGTTTTCATGCAGAGCACACTTAGACATTTACAGCAATATAATATTGTTTGGGGCTTTCATTCATACTTAATGAAAACAACATAAGATAATCCATCAAAGCCGCTCTCGCCGAGGAACACAGTGACACAGTTCTCGAGTACAAGACCCGTCAACAAGGGAAGTACAACAAACTGACTGAACAGGGTAAGCATAACGCCGTTTGTACCGTATCTGACACATGGGTAGTCAATTTATCCGCGCGGAAATTGACTTCTGACGAGACTGCGCTACTCAGTAAGGGGCTAAATTTTGCCATAGCTCCCAAGCGCGTCCCCGCTACCGAAATTATTGCTAAGGTTGAATCGTCTATCCGTTGCCTTGATGCCGAAACTATCGGCTCCGTATGCAGGGAGGTCAATGCGATCCTCACCACAGCCGAACCGCCGAAGCCCAACGTTACTCCCGGTATGCGCAAAGCCTTGAAATCGCTCAAGGATGACAGCTCCGTTATGATTTTACCGGCTGACAAAGGCCGTGCCAGCGTGGTGTTAGACACCGACACATACCGCGCCAAGATATTGGATTTGCTTGACTCAGGCCCATACCGCGCTATCCCGAAAGACCCGACCGAGCGTCTCTCTCGCAAGCTCTCAACCATTCTCCGCGGCTTTCATAAGAATGGTGACATCGATGACTCGATGTACCGCAGATTGAAACCTTCGCAAAAGCAACCGCCGAGGATCTATGGATTGCCCAAAATCCATAAGCCCGAGATCCCGCTGCGCCCCATAGTTTCGTGTGTAAACTCGTTCGCATACAATACTTCCAAGTTTCTAGCCGACATTCTCTCGCCGTTGATTGGTTCCAACGGACACGCAGTCCGCAACTCAGCTTCGTTTGTCGATTTCCTGCGCAGTGAGACTATACAGGACCACGAGGTCATGATCTCTTTCGATGTGGTGTCATTGTTCACCAATGTTCCCATTGAAGCCGCTTGTCGTGTCGCGCTACAAAGACTAGAATCCGACGCAAGCTTGTCCGATCGTACAAAGCTCTCTCCTGCCCAGGTCGCAGAGCTTCTGAAGTTTGTGCTACAATCCACGTACTTTATGTACAATGGTGACTTCTACGAACAACGGGAAGGAGCGGCCATGGGTAGTCCGGTTTCCGCCGTCATTGCCAACTTGTTCATGGAATCTTTCGAGGAACAAGCGCTTGGGACTTGCCCGCCCGATTGCGCACCGAGGATTTGGAAGCGATATGTCGATGATACTTTCATTGTGACTCACAGATCCGCCGCCGATCGTCTTTTGACACACATGAACGCGCAGCAACCGTCCATTCGTTTTACCATGGAAATGGAGAACGACAGTCGCATCGCCTTTCTTGACACGCTTGTGCATCGAGATACTGACGGCATCCTCACTACCACTGTGTATAGGAAGCCCACACACACCGACCAGTACCCACTGGCGTAAATCTGTCCGGAAAACACAATGCATTGGGGGGTCGAGCAATTGTTCACAAACGGTTTGTGAACAATTGCTCGACCCCCCAATGCATTGTGCTTTCCGAACAGATTTACGCCAGTGCCAGTACCTGGCCTACGACTCGCACCATCCTCAATCCATCAAGCGCGGGGTGAAGTGTCTTTATGACCGAGCTTCACGCATCGTCACCAAACCCCAATGCACAGCTGCTGAGAAGCAACACATTGCATCTACTCTTGTTTCGAATGGATACCCGCGTTCCTTTCAACTATGGGCTTTTCGCAAGCGCAACGCGGCCGTACAAACTACGTGTCGTGTGCAAAAATCACCAATTTCCTGTAGTATCAGCGATCCCTCCGTTCCTGAACTGTTATCACCGACCGTCTTTGGTCAATTGTGCGGCCGCGCTGAGAGACCGCTCGATCCGGCAAACAGCCAATCAGCAGCGCTTGCTGCTCGTAGCGAGGTCAAACGTCGCTCGCAACGTGTGTAGTGTGTAGTGTGCATGTGTAGTGCATGTGCTGCCCAGCTGTTCAACCATCCGAGTCTACGGCCGCGTTGATCAAATAAGCGAAACGGCTTGTAGAACAGAGTTGTTTTAGCGCGGCCGACGTACGAATAGATCGTTCCTGCGTCGGTGAGAGCCGCCGCGTAGCACAGCGAAAAACCTCTAATAGAGTCGCGAAGAAGAGGAACGTTCCTGCCGAGGAACCTGCGCAATATAAGTCCACCGTCGTACTTCCGTTTGTTGATAGCATTTCTCGCCAACTCCGCCGACACCTGGAGAAGCATGGCATACGTACTGTTTTTAGATCCGACACTACTCTCCGAAACCAGCTTGTCCACCCGAAGGACCCCGCGCTCTTCGACAGACACGACGGTGTTGTGTACAAGATCCCCTGCGGGACTTGTGACAAAGTCTACATTGGCGACCCCCGCTGCGACCGCATCAAGTGACCGTAATGCAGATTGCCACGTGCTTCCTGCTACGTCCGTATTTCCCCCGGTCGCCCCCGCTGGGACCGCGCCCGCACCGAGTGACCATGGTGGTCCTTGCCACGCGCTTCCCGCTAAGTCCGCATTTCCCCCGGCCGCTACGGGCGGTGATTGGCCAGCGGCACCGGCCAATGGCAGCGCGGTGTCCGCACCGAACGATACTGCACAGAAACCTCGCAGGCGGTATATAACACGCTCGCAGCGCAGCGCTCAGTCCACATTGCCAGATGAAGGCTAGCAGTTCGCAGCCGAAACGTCGCAATACACCAGTTTGCATACATCGTGAGACAACCGATCTATTCGTTCTTTTTTTTATAATCCATCATTTTCACTATGTAAGTGTCACAGGGATAGTTGAGTATTGGTCAAACTTAACTTTAGTATAACCAAAACCTGTTACCTGCACCATTACGGTACAAAATAATAGTTATAACTTCACCATGCTCGAAAAGTATACACAATTACAAATGACTAAGTAAGACCCCTGAGTATCATTCAAAAAGAGCCGTTACAACTCAAGAGGGCGCTCTCTAAAAAAATAATTGTTTTTTAGCCATTTTCATACAAAATTGTGCATTTGATGTTTTGTTAAAATAATGATTTAATAGAGATATCATCAACAACCTTTTAAAAACCTATTAAGATTTTCTTTCAAAGTAGTCTTTTAAACATTTTCTAAAAAGTCAAAATATCCCTGGTGAATCATTTTTGAATAAAAATATGTTTATGGATATTTCAGCCGTTTCTGAACTGATTTTGTTCAAATAAAGTTTATTCTGTCATTGAAATTGTATGTTCTTTCAAATTTGACAGTCAGTTTTTCATTATCTCACAAAAAAATATTTTGTGAAGTGCCCCCCTATACCAACACTCAACTATCTCTTTAAGTTTAAGGATCCGAATATAAAATTAAGCCTAAATGTGTTCGGACATAATACAGTTTGCTAGGTAAGCTTTAATTTGATACCAAATTTGTATTCTTACACCTTGTCTTATTGAAGATATTAACGTTTTTACTAAGAATTCAAATAATGTATCGGTCAAGATTGTGCCCCCATAGAGTGTATACAGGCAAGCCTCAATTGTCTGTGTTGATTTTGTTAAAATTGAATGTGACAAAAACACTTTTCAAGAAGGCAGTGTTTAGCTTCATCCTGCACATTCTCCTAATATGCTTGCCATCTTTGATTTGTTTTTGTTTTGCTTCCATTACCTTTTCTCAACAGATCTCCATGCTTCTTTTTGAATAAATTGTTGTATTCACATTTACTATGCTTTGCACATTGGTATGATTTGTATGATTATATTATAACCTGTATACTCGCATGTTCTCACATTTACATCTTGTCACCTACATGTTTGTTTAACTAACATTGATTATTCTCTTGTTTTCCCACAGGCTCCCCTCTCATTTATTAGCAGTTTATCTAATTTTCCCTCCATATCCATACATTGTTTTGCTCGATTATCATCCATAGTTCTCTATTCTCTCACTTTTTCTTCATATTAGATTATCATTTGTTATAGTTTGACACTGTATATAGTTGTACATATTGATATACTCATCTGTTTTATATTGATATATCACATGCACCACTTTTTAATTATGTTCAATCTACATTTCTCCCACTTTCTGTTTTCCCACAGGACTTTAATCGGCAGTCAGCTGCATTAGTTTCATAAGACTTATTTATTTGTGATGTTGCAATTATTTTCATATATTGTTTATATTCCTATATACTTATTTATATATCATGTACATATCTTGCTAACTAATGTTAAACCCACATCACACTCTCATTTTCCATTTTTCTACAGGGTTTCAGGGTGTGTACATCCTTCTTTCTCTTGTTCATTCTTCTTCTTTCAATTGATCATCACCCATTCTTATCCCCCCTCCCTCCCCTTCAGCATTCCTTTTCATCCCACCACCACTCTTCATTAATCCCACCTCCTCCACTCAAGCTCCCCTTTGTTCACCCCCCCCCTCCCCTCATACCTCCCTCTTCAATCTTTTGTGGCCACTTTGTCCTCCTTTACTATAAGCCCTTTCATCTCACCTCTATTCACATCTCACCTCCATTCACTATTCATGTCCCTAATTACCATCCTTCATGGTACTCCTTTGATCATGCCTCCTATCATGCTCCTTGTCACATAACATCTCTTTGTGTGTATTTCCTCCAATCCCAGCCCAGCCCAATTGGCCACTCACAGCCTTTTCATTGTTCCATGTCTCCGCCCCCTTTCTTAGTTGTTTACATGTGTACCTCTATGTGTAATATATGATGTTTTTGTTTGTACAATTGTCATTTTATATCCTCTGAAGAAGATTCTGCTAGGATCGAAAATTTAGGCCCTATATCGACTCTCAAA
This sequence comes from Echinarachnius parma, assembly GCA_037951105.1. Classification (NCBI taxonomy): domain Eukaryota; kingdom Metazoa; phylum Echinodermata; class Echinoidea; order Clypeasteroida; family Echinarachniidae; genus Echinarachnius; species Echinarachnius parma. The sequence goes on from JBAMJV010001721.1 coordinate 146,630, forward strand.
AACACTTTTCAATCATTTTACAATAAAGTCAATGTTTAAGCTTTCATTTAATACCCAACATTGTAGCTATACACCTAGTTTTGACAAAGTTATCAACGTTTTAGAAAAAAAGGTCTTTAAAAAGCATTCCCCATAGACTTTGTACCGGGGCTCCGCTTCCATGCGCGCATCCTCTGTTCCAACCTTCAAATAGTTGTATCTCCACTTAGGAAATATGTAAACCTTTCAAACTTTGCAGACATATGGCATTCTGATAGTCCTTTAAAGTGATACCAACATTTCTTTAGAATTTGTTCTGGTTTCGATAAAAATAAAGGTAATGGGGTAGCAAAAAACCCCAGAACGTAACGGCACCACCCTACATGTATATGGAGTCCAGTTCATGACGCATGACCATTATAATCATGTACATGTGTCATACGCAGCCATTTTGAATAAATAATGACCTTGCCGAGGTAATTTTTTGAAATTGCATTCGAGTGGTTTTAGATCAGTTAAAAGTATTTTTTACCATACCCCATTTCAGCCTCAAATATTAGGCGATCAAAATAACACGTGTGAGGGTTTCTCTAAATTGCGTTTGTAGCATATCTGCAGATACTGTTTACTTTGCGAAATACACCATTTTTGTTTGAGGACTGTAGAGGTACTTTAAAAAGTCAGATTTTCAAAAACCCAACATTTTTGGTTTCAGTACTTTTCATACATTCAGAAAATAGTTTTAACTCATTTTCCATAAATTTTGCCTTTAGACCCCTTTTGTCACGTTGAGCCCATATAGGTTTTCTCGGCCAATTTCGTAAGCTTCTCATTCGTGAAAATTGAGCTGAGGCCTTGCAATTGCATTTTGTTCATCATGTTCATACGATTTAGCTCTTCGGTCAAGTGATTTACCACTTTTAGCATACAATTTAAAAAACACGCTATTTGCATTCAATTTCACCAACGGATTTCACGGAAGGCGGTATTACGTAGGTGACACGACATATGCTCCGCCGACATATGCTCCGCCGACAATTGCTCCGAAAAATGCGACAAATGCTCCGCGACAAATGCTCCGCGATATTTGCTCCGCGACATTTGCTCCGCTGACAATTGCTCCGCCGACAAAATGCTCCGCCGACATTTGCTCCGCCGACAAATGCTCACCGACATTTGCTCCGCAGACAAATGCTCCGCCGACATTTGCTCCGCCGACAAATGCTCCCGCCGACATTTGCTCCGCCGACAATTGCTCCCGCCCGACAAATGCTCCGAGAAGATGCGACAATTGCTCCGCCGACATTTGCTCCGCCGACAATTACTCCGCCGACAAATGCTCCGAAGATGCGACAATTGCTCCGCCGAAAATGCTTCGAATATGCGACAATTGCTTAGCCGACAATTGTTCCGCCGAAATATGCTCCGGAGATACGACATTTGCTCCGGTGACAATTGCTCCGCAGAAATATATGCTCTGAAGATGACAGTACTTCAAATGGTCCAAAAACAACATAATTGTTCCTGAACCATAATTGTTCCAACCGACATTTACTCTCGCTGAAGATTAATCTCTTGATGAATTCTCAAGTACCTTTGGTATGAAGTGCGCTTTTATATGTTATGCGAATCTCTTGTGAATTGGAGTACAATCGATTCATTCAAATATTTTATTGGCTGTTTGTTTGTTTCACGTTTCTTTATACAGGGTGGGGGGGGGGGGGGGAGGGGGGGGGGGGGTAGTCAAGCCCAGTGTTGTAAGGATGCGTGACCCTGCATCTAGTAGCAGAAGGGAGGCGCAATAACACACAACACTGGCTTTAGTTTTTGATCTTACATTGGGGTTCGACTGGAGTCGAACCACGGACCCTCATAGTATCCGAAAATGCTGTGATGAATAGTATACTGTTCCAAGCAACAATCAAGCGAAGGGCATGATACTGGTGTTAAGATCGATCATGAATAGAAAAGAAAATTCTTTATAATCACTGCATTTGTATTACTCAGGCTCTTTATGAATCAAGAAATTGTTCCGCATGAGTTCAAAATTTATCCACGTTTTATCAAAATCAAAGAACGTTATTTTCACCCACTGTTAAATTTTCGGAGTTCCAATTTTGTTCAGATTTGTTCATCGTTTCACTGAACAACGAGGGCCCAATTTGTGACACTTCTAAACGCCCCCCCCCCCCCCCCCCCCACCCCGTAAACGATTAAGGCTGCTTATTGTCCAACAGAAAAGCACAAACTTCCAATGCATTTTGCATTCTTATAAACGGAAGGATTGGCAGGAAGAAGCAGAAAATGAAATTCAATAATCTAAGAATTGAGGGGTCCTCTACCTTCACAGTGAGGTAAGATGGAGACTTCACCCCTTTAGTGGACTATGACGTCATATTCAATAAAGAGCAATATGTGATCAATTTTATTGTTAATATGTGAAGAATAGATTGTCTTCTAGACGATGTGATCTTTATTTAAAGGGTAGTACAGTTTTGGTAAGGCTGAACTTTAGTAACCAACCCTGACAGTTACTTGATAAACTAATGGTTATAACTCCACCATGCTCGAAAGGTATACAAAATACAAACGACTTAGTAAACGCCTGTTATCATTCAAAAGAGCCATTTAAACACAAAAGGGCGCTTTTCTAAAAAGGCATTGGTTTCAACCATTTTCATACCAAAATTATGCATGTGGTTGTTTTATTGGAATGATGATTAGATAGAGAGATCATCAACAACTATTCCAAAAATGATTTTGAAAATTTTTGAAAAAGTGCAAGCATTTTAAAAATATTTTTTTGAAAAAAATCATCTAATTATTTGGGCCCCAAATAATTATCAGATCAAATAGATTTATTGATATTCTAGCCGTTTCCGGGTCGATTTTAACCAAATAAAGGTTATTCTGCCATTAAAATTGCATGTTCTCCCAATTCCGATTTTGTGCTTGTAGTTAGCAGGTCTTCAGACCCCCCATTTCAGAGTTCCGTGCGGCACACCCCCGTCAAAAAATAATCGAGTGCCCCCCCCCCCCCGGGATCCGCCCCCTCCCGACGTTCACACACACACACACACACACTCTCACACACATATACACATATATATAATATATATACAAAGGGAGTATTTTAAATCGCCATGACTATATTCTATATGCTGCATGCATATGTCTGTAAGTATATTGGGTACCGGCAGGGGTGTCGATTCTGTTCGGAAAACACAATGCTTGGGGGGGGCGAGCATTGTTTGTGAACAATAGCTCGCCCCTCCAATGTATTGTGTTTTTCCGAACAGATCGACACCCCTGGGTACCGGGACAAAATCGTTATGATTACACGTGGAAAGGGTTTGTAAGAGGGAGCAAGACTTGAGATATCAGCTTCAGGAAATTTGAAAATTTAGACAATGGGGGCATTTCATTGAAACTTGTTCGGCCTCTGACGATTTGTCATTCGCTGACAGTTACCATAGTAACATTCAGCTACCAGTGCATTGAGCCCCCCCCCCCCCCCCCGGAATACTAACAAAATGTCGTCTTTGCCGGCGGAGCAATTGTCGACGTAGCTAATGTTGGTGGAGTAAACGTTAGCGGTGTAATTGTCGGCGGAGCAATTGTCGCATCTTCGAAGCATTTGTCGCGGAGCAATTGTCGGCGGAGCAAATGTCGCGGAGCAATTGTCGCAGCTTCGGAGCATTTGTCGGCGGAGCAAATGTCGGCGGAGCAAATGTCGGCGGAGCATTTGTCGGCGGGAGCAAATGTCGGCGGAGCAAATGTCGCGGAGCAAATATCGCCGGAGCATTTGTCGCATTTTTCGGAGCAATTGTCGGCGGAGCATATGTCGGCGGAGCATATGTCATGGAACCATTACGTAATCACGAATTTTCTCGCTTTAAATTGAATGACAATTTTACGAAATAGAAACACGTTTTAAATCGAATGCAAACAAAATGTTTTCGAATGATCGTTATATGAATTCGAATGCTAAAAAACGAATTTGAACTGCAAAATACAGCTACGGTGACAAAATCGGCGAAATTGAATGCACACAAAATGAATACGTGTGGCCAACTTACGAAATTTACCGAGAAATCCTATACTATAGTTTGATTCTTCTAATTATAGTACTTTACACCTTATAGTAACTATACACCTCCTTCTTGTACTATTAGTTCATATACTTCTCACAATATTATATGCACCCATACATCACACGATTAAAGTATACTTCTCTACGTGTTTGTTGGATACATGCATGAATCACGAATCCAACTCGTAATATTTACAATCTGCCCGAACACACATGTATAATGTATTATTATTGTTAGTAAGTAATACATGTATCATTATAGTGAGTATGGAAAGGTTAGGTGAACTCACCAAATGAATAAAGCCGCAATGGTGGCTACCAGAGGCCACGATACTGTGAAGCCCAGGATTGTAAAAGCCATCGTTTCTTGTCGATGCTTATGCTTCGATGATCGAGCTAGGAAATCAGGTGATATACTCGATGTTGCAATATACTACAGTCTGTAAGAAGATTAATACAGAGATATATAATGTAAAGCACCACTGTGCGTGATATATTTCAATACACCGCTGATGTGACGCAAAGTGCAGTAAATTTCGTTCCAGGGTTATTAAAGTGCATGAACACGCCAACTAAACTGCAAAACAGATTTAAATGTAGTAGTATGATTATGCATGCGAATAACCACTGAAATTATGCAATGCGCGCAGCTGATTGCCTCATTGACACGTCACTGATAATAACGTCATTCAACTACTTGTGCCAAACCTTTGGATTGTCTTTATTTACATTGTATTCAGATCCAGAGTCTAGTACCGTGTTAAATGACGTAATAGGTGTTTGACTGTCAGCTTGGTCAGCTTCATGTATTTATTGTAGATTTTTGAAATATATTAGTTGTTAATTGTATTCAGAGTATGCAGTGGCGTATAGTGAGGAAATATTGTTGGGGGATTTTGAGGGCGCGGAGCGCCCAGGTAAGGGTGTGGGATGATAGCGTGGGGTCAGGGTTAGAGAGGCTTTTTTTGAATGTTGGGCATTGAAAATAGGTGTACACAAAATTAATACATTATAGGGTTAAATTGATACGCGGAAACTATACATATTGTCACTTCATGATCTGAATGGGGCCTGCATCGGTATTGTAAACTCGTTGTGACATAAAAAGCCCATTGTAGTGTCATTTTGCCATGTACTCTTATTAAATTATCAGCCGTATTGTGTGTCTCAGTGTCTGTACAGGTTGGAGAAAAAACAAACATACATTTTAAGATAATTATAATGCATTGGGACAGTCTGCCTTTTACAAATCATCTGAAAAGTTTCCAGTACCTAGATGGGGATTAGTATAACACCCATGTGAAATTTTAAATTGAACGACTTGAAGGGAAAACTACCAAGAAAAAATAGCAAAGATATCCTCTCTTCAAGGTACTACATTTCGGCCGCTTGATATGTTTATCTGATTCATTGTCAGAATACAACTATTATGAATTTATTCACGAGAAACCTGCGTATAGATACAATTTCTTAAATGCATGCTACAAAATAACAATCTCAAATGAATGAAAGAAGGAATAGATAAGTTTGAATAATATTTCAGTACTTGATTGATTCTTCGGTCATTACGTTGCACACGGCAAACGCAGTTAGTTTGGCGTGCACTCATAGTCTGTGGAACACTATTACATGTCATGCAGTATAACCAGGGAAGTGGAAGTCTGTAAAATTAAATTACATGTTGTTGTTGTTTGGTGGCAATCAGTCAAATGTGATTATTATTGCCAATTACTTTTCAATTAATTGATCATTCACATATTTTAAAAATATTATAGCATTTTATAAATCATCAACAAAAAATTGCTATGGCACCGATAAAAGTATCGCGATATTATTTTATTTCTCCAACCATATAACTATTGCTTTTATATACAGAAATATAAACATTATCCTTCATTGACAATGCCCATGCACCTCTCACATATAATAAGGACTCCCGCAAAATGGGCCTCATCCATGGAATATAAACTGCCCTCTACCCCCTCTACGTCATACATCTACATTTTGATAGCTAGATGAATGTTGTTCGTCTTAGTACCGCGCATAACACATTAAACTAAAACATACATACTAAATGGACAAATGAGTCAAATAATATGATTGTTATGTCAGATTGTATACAGTAGTGGTGGCAAGGCGATAGTCGAGATCATAGTGGTGAGGGTTCGAATTATGGGCAGAATATGTATTTTTCTTTCCCTAGTTTTTTTTTTCTCTTTTAGACCGGCAGCCCAGAGTGGTTTGGTGCATCGAAAAGCGTACTGATTTCTGAACATTTGAACATTTAGAGGAGAATGTAACAAATCCAAATATATGAGTCTGCCGGGGTCTATCCGGGGATAAAAGGATCCTTTGCGCCTCCAAAATATGGCCCATGGGAATCATCCGATGCTTCTATTTCGTGCGAATGTACCGTGTTAATCATTGCTCACTGCGGGGTAAGCGAATCGCAAACAATAGAAAATCACTCATGCATCTTACGTTCTTCGAGCATTTTTACTTTGGCTGTTTTGAAAGACGAAATACACATTTACCACATTCAAGATACCACCCCAAACCTCTTGCAAGTTAACAAGTATGTCTTACAGATCACAGAATACATATTGGTAGCACATACGAATAAGCCAAAGGTACCTTTTAATGAACCCCATTATAAAAACAAGGTCAAACACAGCTTCCACTTACAAATGATTTTCTACAAACATTAAATGTGAACCCGTCTAATCTATAGAAATTAAAGCCATTATAAGCGCATGGCACAGTTTCGGGTAGGTGCCCCCTACGGGGGGGGGGGGGGGGCATTGGGTAGTTATTTTTTAAATGTCGTATTGACAATATAGAAATATAAAGTAGATAGAGACGCCTGAGACAGGGACGCGCCCTCATGCACCTCATGCACATAACTTAAAAGCCCCACACGTGTCCAGGGGAGCTGCTGAAAGCCCCCCTCCTCACATGGAAGTGTTTAGGGCAATGCCCCATCCTATAGTTCTCCAACATGTCTTCGAGTAGTGCCCATGTAACGTTGTAGGGTAACAAGAAAAGTGACCACTGTAAACAGTTGCCACTATATAATCAGGTTTCCTCGCATTGATTTCTCTATATCACTTTCTGCCACTACACACATATTTACCTGCCCTTTAAGTCAGATTATGTGCAGAAGTTTCCTCTATCTGGGTTGATTTACAACATTTACGTATACGGAAAAATAATATCTGAAAGTGGAAGCTCTGTTTTTCAAGATCAATTTGGCGAGTCGATTTTCAACATTCAGAGGTATCTGTAGGGTAATATAACGGATGACATTTGTATCCAATAGGTATTCTGTAATCTGTAAGACATATATTAACTTGCAAGAGGTTTGGGGTGGTATCTTGAATGCGGTTAACGTGTATTTCGTCTTTCAAAATAACCAAAGTAAAAATGCTCGAAGAACGCAAGATGCATGAGTGAGTGATTTTCGCTGACCCCGCAGTGAGTGATGATTAACACGGTACATTCGCACGAAATAGAAGCATTGGGTAATTCCCAGGTGCTATATTTTGGAGGCGCAAAGGATCCTTTTATCCCCGGGTAGATCCCGGCAGACTCATATATTTGGATTTGTTACATTCTCCTCTAAATGTTCAAATGTTCAGAAATCAGTACGCTTTTCGATGCACCAAACCCCTCTGGGCTGCCGGTCTATTTCTTCCTAACTTAATAATTATAATGCAAAAAAATAACATCAAATATGTTTGCGCCTCTCCGCTCAAAAAAGATAATGAGACTTTATTTCATGACCGACCAACCTATATTTGCAGTTCTGTGTCATATCGTTTAATGAATGTATGTATTTTGTTTTGACAAATATCTACATTTAATGTGTCTTGGTGACAATTGTAACGCGTTGGAGAAAATACGCGTTATCATGAGAGGGATGAAGAGCGCAATAAACAAATCGACATGCTTCGCAATTCATGTATTATTATTTTGATGATCTATTTTGCCTAATTGTATACAGTCTCGGTGACAGGGCGCTACTAAAGTCGGACTCGAGATCATAGTCGGGGGGCTTCGAATCCTGGGCAGGATATATTTTTTTCTTTTTTTCCCCTATTTTTTTTAAATAATAATAATAATAATATATTACATTTATATAGCGCTTAATACAATGTTACTAAGCGCATTATTATTACCCTTGGTCATCAGGTACAGGTCAAACCCAATTATCTTGCGCACTGTCTCAACTCTCTGGGGAGCATACTTCCCTTTCCCTTTCTTCCTTACTTAATATGTAATGCAAACAATAACAACAAATATGTTTGCGCCTCTCCACTCAAAAAAAGAATGAGACTTTATTTGATGACCGACCAACCTATATTTATTTGCAGTTCTGCGTCTTATTGTTTAATTAATGTATTTATCTTATTTATACAAATATCGACATTTAATGTGTCTTGGTGACAATCGTGACGTCTTGGGGAAAATACGCGTTATCATGAGAGGGATGAAGAGCGCTATAAACAAATCGACATGCTTCGCTATATATTATTATTTTGAAGATCTATTTTGCCCAGTGCAAAAGAAAATCGCTACGATAAACGTCATTTGCGAAGAGATCGATTCATCCATGGAATATACTGCCCTCTACCTCATATATCTACATTTGATAGCTGGATAAATGTTATTCAACTACCGCGAATAAAACATACCGTGACTAAATTACAAATGCATGTTGACTTTTGTTGATCTGTAATAATGAATACATCACATATCTTTTGACTTTTTGATGTACTTTATTTTATGACCGACCAACCAAATGCAGTTCTGCGTCATAACGTTTAATGAATGTATGTTTTTTATTTATACAAATATCGTCATTTATTGGGCCGTATGCATAAAAACAAGCAATTGCTTGTTTGGTTAGCAATTGCTTACGAGCAGTAAGCAATTGCTTGTGCTTGTAAGCAAAAGCTTGTGCTTGCAAGCAATTGCTTGTTTGTGTGCATACCGATTCAAGCAAAAGGCTAGCACAAGCAATTGCTTGTTTTTATGCATACGGCCCAATGTGTATTGGTGACTATATAATGGGCCGTATGCATAAAAACAAGCAATTGCTTATAAGCAAATGCTTTAAGCACAAGCAAGAGCTTGTCAAGCAAAAGATCAAGTTCAAGCAATTGCTTAAATTCGTATGCACAAGCCTTTGCTTGTGCTCAAAACTTTTGCTTGCACTACCAAGCAATTGCTTACGTGTTGGACAAAGGATCGTTACGGTTGTGCGAACATCGCACTGCAGGGCAACAACGCTTCGTTCCCGACCTGGCAGCAGTATTTTTTATTACGCAAATAGGGGGGAAACAGCGCGGAGCATCAGGGGGGTTTCTGTGCAGATCGATGGACAAAAATTGCCGTAAAAAGTCTAAAATAACAGGAATTTGATCACAACATAACCTCTGGAATGTGGAGCTTGAAACGGTACGAAAAATGTATCCTTAAACGCGAATGCCCTGAGTAAGCAAGAGCTCAAGCTGGTCTGGATGTGCTTGAAAAAACGAAAGCAATTGCTTATCAAGACAAGTAAAAGGTTCGTTTTATGCATACGGTTTTAAGCAATTGCTTGTTTGGAAAGCATTTGCTTACGAGCAGTAAGCAATTGCTTGTGCTTGTAAGCAAATGCTTTTGCTTGCAAGCAATTGCTTGTTTTTATGCATACCGATTCAAGCAAAAGGCTAGCACAAGCAATTGCTTGTTTTTATGCATACGGCCCATTGTGACGTCTTGGAAAAAGACGCGTTACCAATCAGAGAGATGAAGAGCGCACTAAACAAATCGACATGCTTCGCAATGTATAATTATTTTGAAGATCTATTTTGCCCAGTGCAAAAAAAAATCGCTACGATAAACGTCATTTGCGAAGAGATCGATTCATCCATGGAATATACTGCCCTCTACCTCATATATCTTCATTTGATAGCTGGATAAATGTTATTCAACTACCGCGCATAAAACATACCGTGACTAAATTACAAATGCATGTTGACTTTTGTTGATCTGTAATAATGAATACATCACATATCTTTTGACTTTTTGATGTACATTTTTGTCATATTTTTTATATTATTTTTTCTATTTCTTTTATTCTACCTGCTAAGCTCCACCCCTAAAAAACCCATCCAGAAGCAAATTACTTTTCTGACATCATATGCCAGTCAATTCATCAGTCAGCTAGATGAACAAAAGACATTGGTATGTCCCTTCCCATCAACTGACCACCTGTTCACAATAGCATTGCATGTTCTTATACAATGCCCACTCACCATGAAAAGAAGGGTTTCAATGAAAACATGCAATGCTAATGCAAAAGGTACTCAGTGGGTGAGGACATACCGCTGTCTTTTGTTCATGTTTATCTAGCTGATTGAAGGTTGACTGGCATGATGATGTCACAAAAGTCATTTGCTTCTGGAGGGTTTTTTTTAGGGGTGGAGCTTAGCAGGTAGAATAAAAGTAAAAGAAGAAAGAATATAACAAATATTACAAAAATGTACATCTAAAAGTCAAAAGATATGTGATGTATTCATTATTACAGATCAACAAAAGTCAACATGCAATTGTAATTTAGTCACCCTTTAAACTAATACATACATACTAAATGGACAAATGAGTCCAATTATATGATTGTCACGTCAAATTGTATACAGTCTCGGTGGCAGGGCGCTACTAAAGTCGGAATCGAGATCATAGTCATGATAGTGGCGAGGGTTTAAATCCTGGGCAGGATATGTATTTTTATTTTTTATTTCCCTTGTTTTTGTTTTCTTCCTTTCTTCCTTCCTTAATATGTTATGCAAAAGAAATAACAACAAATTAATATGTTTTAACATGCTTCGGAATATATCATTATTTTAAAGATCTATTTTTGCCCAGTGCAAACAAAAATCGGTACGTCCGGGGGTGGTTGTCCATGGGGTAGTAGACCGGATACGCATTATTTCGAAGATCTATTTTGCCCAGTGCAAAAAAAAATCGCTACGATAAACGGCATTTGCGAAGAGATCGATTCATCCATGGAATATACTGCCCTCTACCTCATACATCTACATTTGATAGCTGGATAAATGTATTCAACTACCGCGCATAAAACATTACACTAAAACATACATACTAAATGGACAAATGAGTCCAATTATATGATTGTCACGTCAAACTGTATAGTGGTGGCAAGGCGCCATTAATGTCGGACTCGACATCATAGTGGCGAGGGTTCCAATCCTTGGCAGGATATGTATGTTTCTTTTTTCTTTCCCTTGTTTTTGTTTTCTTTCTTTCTTCCTTCCTATATGTTATGCAGAAGAAATAACAATAAATATTCTAGCGCCTCCCTGCTCAATTAAAAAAAAAGAATGGCACTTTATTTTATGACCGACCAACCAAATGCAGTTCTGCGTCATATACAATTTTACATTTTATTTGTACGAATATCGCCATTTAATGTGTCTTGGTAAATTTGATTTTAAAAAAGCAATGATTATAACAATGGAGACAACATTATATTACTGGAATATTCGTGGCGGCTGGCGTAATTTTATGAAGTGATCATGCCGGCGTTCAAGGTTCATTCTTATAGTTTCCCGACAATGGTGATGCAATATTCGATGAGTTCAGTCAGCAGAGCATGATACACTTTATATCAAAGTCGCGGGTTCGAGTCCCACATTTGACGACTAGTAATTTAAATTTAATTGTTGATGTATAATTTGTATAATTTCATCAATTTGAGATTCTAAGATAAATAGATCCATAACCACGTCACCGATACAACGAGCAGTTGGGTCAGTCGATAGGACATGCAACTCTAAATCTTAGGATCGTGGGTTCGAGCCTATCATGATATTAAATTTTGGCAACTGTTTTCTGCTTGAATTCGCTGCTCCAAAAAGGCATAGTGTCTCTATTAGCTGAGGAAAAAAAAGCAAGTATCAGCAAACTGTAAAATTATATAAGTGTTTGGCTTAAATAACACACACTTTCGCGAGTCAAGGTATTGACCAGTGGCCATATTCATAAAACCCCGATAAGCTAGTTGGTTGATCAAATTACGATTTCGATGTCCGCTAGGCTTAACTGGTATTCACAAAAGGCCGATAGGCTAAATTCGCTATCGTAGTCAAGGCCTGGCCTAGCATGACAACCCATCTGTCTAAATTCCACAAGCATTTGGTATTCCACGACATTGTTAGTCGAAATGCGAACAATTACAACAATAGATCAGCGGTGCCGACTAAAGGCATTGAAATCTATTTATGCGGGACGTTCTGAATAGAGCTTTGTTGGACTTACAACAAAGGCGTGAAGTTGAATGACGACCTAACACCCAGCTAATTTTTTCTTATTCACCAAAGCCAGATAGGACAAATTTTAGCGACACTGGACCAAACATTTAAAGGTACTCTGATGTACCTCTAAATTGCTAGCAAGTAACAATCTGCCCGGTTTTTGTGCGTGTGGCGCGATCGTGAACATGGCAAGGGGAATATTCGAATAAGGGATATTAGAGATTTTTTTATGATAGCGTGATGTTAGTTCAAAATAGTTCCCCAAGTAACATACGTTTCCGTGTTTGCCCTAGCATCCTTGTACTTCAGCAATAACATCTTTTATCAGCTTAAATTACATGTTTTTATCTGGAGAGTAATTTCCCTTTATTTGTCCTTTTTTGTGACATATTAGCTTACTTTCACAGTTCGGATTGATTTTATGTGATTTCAATTCTGTTTTGATGAATCTATCTATAGATTGAATAGTTTCCCTTGTCATGCTATCATATTATAAGCGTGGCGGAGCTTGATCGTAATGCGGAGGGAGATGTATTTGGTTTTACTTCATTGGGGTGGGTATGAAAACATGTGCTTACACGTGATTCCCCCCCCCCCCCCCCCCGCCCCGAAAAAAAAAAAACATAATTCCTACTCACGCTCATATCTACAGTAACACCCTTACATTTAGGAATTATACCAAGCTTTTTGTTTTGGACACAAGTTACCACCCCCCCCCCCCCCCCGTTTACCCCAGATAAGACAATTATGTTCTACTACCCACCCCCCCCCCCCCCCCTTACTGCATCACGTTGTAGAACACATAAGACGCTTTTATGATTGGAACAATAAGGAACAATTCGTTCATTCACACGTTCGAGTAAATTGCGCTTTTATGCGATGTCAAACAACCTTGCAACAGATGGAATGTTACCATGACAGCCACGATGAAAAAATTAGATCATCCGAGTTGTTAGCTTGTTATCGGTATGGTTAGCAGTGCTTCTTGAATTACGATTTAGCAACCCGCTACGAAGATTTTAAATGGCTATTGTATTACAGGGCTTAGACGCTCGTTGATTGGTCGATATGGTAAGGGCATAGACAGCGTGCAAAATCTACACACATTACTAAAGACATATCTATGCACGTGTGTGTTGTGCACTGGTTTGTGAAAACAAAGGTGATCACCCAAGCGAGTTGTGTGAGTTCCCCGCTAGTTATCGTCCAAAATGGCATTTTGGCAAGGAGATAAGGCCTAGCTGACAGATAGGCTATCGGGCTTTTATGAATATGGCCACTGTTTAATAAGATTATTACTTTTTTTAAACAGTCTAAAACTTGTCTAAAAATGAAATAACTCGCAGGGTGTCGTTCTTTTTAAAAATTTGTTTTAAATAAAGCAATGATACAAAAAAGAGAAACAACATAATGGAATATTCGTGGCGGCTGGCGTAATTTTATGAAGTGATCAGTCGTGCCAGGTTCATTCTTATAGTGTCCCGTTAATTGTGATACAATATTCGATGAGCTCAGTCAGCAAAGACTCTTAATATTCGCGGGTTCGAGTCCCACATTTGAGGATTAGTAAATTAAACTTCATTTTTAGTGTATAATTTATATAATTTCATAAAGTTGAGATTCTAACATAGATAGATCCATAATCACGTCACCGATACAACGAGTAGTTAGGTCAGTTGATAGAGCACGAGACTCTTAATCCTAGGATCGTGTGTTCGAGCATATCATGATATTTTTTTAGGGAAATATTTTCAGTTTTAATTCGCTGATACAGAAGGGCATAGCGTCTTTATTAGCTGAACAAAATTATTTAAATGTTTCGCTTTATAGGCAAAGAACAACACATAATTATATGTTTTGGTACCGTTTTGTGATATCAAATAGATACCTAACATTTTGCAAAGGGTTATGTAATTCATAAACAAAGCAATTAATATCCACCACTTACGGAACCACTACTATTTCCTGGTTCCGTACCGGCCAAACATTTGCGAGTGCGCCAATGCTATTCACGCGTACGTTTGGAGACAATAGAATCCCGGACGATTCGTTGTTGTTGTTGTTGTTGTTTAGATTTTATTGGCGGTTCATTCAATTTGAATATTTTCGCCAATAACTAAATATTATTTCATTCTTCTCATTAATTTTCTTTATTTTAATATTTTCATTATTATTATTATTATTATTTATTTATTTTTATTTTTTGTTGGGGGTGCATAAACGTGTTCACACCATCGATAAACAAAACCAAAACTAAAGGCATCATCGGGCCAACCCGGCTCGGTACGTTGAGCAGGCTTCTCAACTGACGAATTAGTCTAGGCCCCCCGATGCATGTAGATGCACTCTGGTCGCCTTCGTTCTATTTTGCACCTGCATCCGATTCCAAAAACAAAACAAAATTATATATCAAATCAAATCAACTCATAAAACAAATTGTCAAATATTCAAGAACATACGAGGTAGCAAACATTTTGAGGCTTTGAAAGTGAAAGTGCAAAGTGCAGGATGTAATTTACTAATTATTTACAAGTACAAAAGAAAGTTACACATTACTTTTTCAGCAAAATTTATATGCTGATCAAACCTGCTTCAGAGGCCTGTACAGATATCCTGTAAACAGTCTCTGAACCGGCTTGAGCATGCATATAATTTTACGAGAGCCAAACATATATATATATATACAAAACCAATTTCAATACAAACTCTTAGTATTATATGGGTAATCTCCCGGTTCTTCTTACATAATCAACAAGAGCTTGCTGGAGGGGTCGCTCTAAAGAATTTAACAAAGTCATTATTTTTCCTTCTTCATATAAACCTGTTTCTTCTTCTTCTTCTGGTATACTGCCCAACGCCCCAGGGTAGGGGCCAACCGGGCATGGTAGTTGCGCAGATCTTGTTGGCGCGGAAGAGAGTCTGGTTTACTGGTTGCTTTGCTCGTGTGTTTGAGGTTTAATTGCTTGCTTGAACTTGATCTTGTCTTGTATTGTTGTTACTTCTAGCGGCAGTGAGTTCCACTCAGGTATGGTCCGGGGTATGAAGGAGTATTTGTAGCAGTTTTTGTTGGCGTTTATCGGAATGAAGCTATTTACTGATGTGTTCCGGAGACTCCTTCGGACCGAACGCAAGACCGTTTGCACTGGCACGGCGAGGCGACCCGCAACTGCTTCGTGGAATGTTGTTAGGCGATTTATTTTGCGTCGCTGTTGTAGCGTTTCCAAATTCAGTCTCTGTTTCATCGAGGTGACCCTACTCTTACGACTATAATCCCCACTTACAAAACGCGCGGCCCTGTTTTGGATTGCTTCTATTTTATTAATCAACATTTGTGTGTGTCGGTCCCATACAGAGGAGCAATAATCTAAAATGGGTCTAACTAAGGTCTTGTATGACATTGCTTTAATATGTCTAGTACAATCATACAAGTTTCTCCTCAAAAAACCCAGTGTTCTATTTGCCTTAGCACAAATCCTGTCCACATGAGTGTTCCATGTTAGGTCTGATGTTATGTCCACTCCTAGATATGTGTGTGTCTTTGTTTCTTGCAAGTCAGTGTTGTTGAGTGTGTATTGGTATTTATATGGCGTTCTTGCATGAGTAATGCGCAAAACATGACACTTTTGGGCATTGAAGTCCATTTGCCATTTGTTTTGCCATTCCGTAAGGGTGTCGAGGTCCCTTTGTATTTTTCCTGCGTCGTCTGGGCCGGATACTGTTGAGTATAAGATACAGTCATCTGCGAATAAACGACACTTGGACTTGATGCCCTCCGGCAAGTCGTTTATAAACAACAACAAGTATAGTGGCCCTGTAACTGTACCTTGTGGCACACTAGAGTCAACTTTGACCCATTCAGATTGTTCCCCTTCAACGAAAACCCGTTGTTTACGTTTTGTCAAAAATTCTTCAATCCATCTATGTATTTTCCCTCTTATACCATTATTCCACAACTTCAATAACAATCTTTTGTGAGGCACTTTATCAAATGCTTTTTGAAAGTCCATAATAATCACATCCACCTGTTGTCTCTGGTCAACTTCCAGGGCTATGTCATGTATGGTAGATATCAATTGTGTTTCACATGAGTGTTGTTTTCTAAATCCATGTTGCTGTTCACATAGGATTTTGTGTGTATCCAGATGGTGCATTATGTTTGTGTGAAGTATGTGTTCCATAACTTTACTACAAACAGAAGTGAGATTTACGGACCGATAATTTGCCGGGTCTGATTTGTCTCTTTTTTTGTTATACAGGAGTTATGTTTGCGCACAGCCAGTCGTTTGGTATTACACCTGAGTCCAGCGACAGTTGAAATATGACTGTCAGTGCCCCCCCCCCCCCCCCCCCCCCCAATCTCGTCTGCCATTGCATGCAGGACCCATGGTGAAATCTCGTCTGGGCCTGCCGCTTTGTGTGGGTTTAGATCATTAAGGAGTTCGATTACACCTTCCCCATTCACCACAATGTCTGGCATGGATGGGATGTCACTCTCTTTGAGTGAGGGTATGTCTTCCATTCTCTCTTGTGTAAACTGATGTTGGTATTGCGTATTCAATAAATCCGCCTTTTGTTTACTGTCCGTTATCAATTCACCCGTACTTTTATCTTTTAATGCAGGGATGCCAGATGCGTCTTTCTTAAGAGTTTTAATAAAACTCCAGAACTGTTTGGCTGTATCGAGACACTTTTCTTGGACATATTTTAGATATGATTTCCTCGTGTCAGTTTTTACTTTCTTCCTAAGTTCCTTGAACTTATCCCAATCCACTGAGTTTTCACTCTTCCTTGCTCTATTGTATGCTCTTTGTTTCCTTTTGTGTAGGCGTTTCAGCCATCAACATGGCCCTTTGAACTATATACTCTGGGCACTGACACAACAAATGTGTAATAGTTTCAAATATACCCTCACAATTAAGGCAATACCCAGTATCGTGTTTTTTCAATACACATAAATTTATATTTAAACCAATGTTTCCCATTCTTAAACAGTGCAATATACTTTCATTTTTTCTATTATTTAATTTACATATGTATATACTCTTAACATTTTTGTGCACATCTTTAAGACATGATTCAGTTCCTTCCCATCTTGTCTGCCATTTAATATACATTCGTTTCCTTATAATACTATTAATTTCATACCTTGCTAATTTATTGTCAATTTCTATTTCTTTTTTCAAACCTCGTTTCGCTTCTATATCCACAATCTCATTACCAATTTAGTCCACAATGACTGGGAATCCATTAACAAAAACCCACAAAAGTCCTTTTATTCTTCAATTGTGAACACAAATGTAAAATTTCATATACAGGAAGTTCCTCTTTGTGACTCTTTATGGCTTGTAAAGAACTTAAAGAGTCGCTAAAAATAACTGCCCCAGTGTACAAACTACACACTAAAAAATAGGAGTGCAATTGTGCACCCCTAGGGGTGCAAGATCTTGTCCCATATTTTGCACGCCTAAAGGGGCATATGTGCACCCCTTAACAGGGATGTACATGAGCACCCTTGAAAAGCTGCATATGAACACCCCAAGAGTGCCCATGTCTACCTTATAGGGTGCACGATCTTGTCTCATATTTTGCACGCCTAAAGGTGCACATGTCCCAGCTAGCCACCTGATGTTGGGCCGATGTCGAAATTTGGTTGCCGGATGTCGGCATATCGCCGTTGGCTCGAGGTTAAAATGTCCGCCAGCCCAACATCGTCACGACGTCATTTTTGTGATATATTGGCATAAGGTCATTTTCCGACAATGGCCCAACATCATGTCATGAGATGATGTTGGGCCATTGTCGGAAAATGACGTTATGCCAATATATCACAAAAATGACGTCGTGACGATGTTGGGCTGGCGGACATTTTAACCTCGAGCCAACGGCGATATGCCGACATCCGGCAACCAAATTCCGACATCGGCCCGACATCAGGTGGCTAGCTGGGGTGCACCCCTTAACAGGGATGTACATGAGAACCCTTGAAAAAGGTGCATATGAACACCCCAAGAGTGCCTATGCTTACCTTATAGGGTGCACGATCTTGTCTCATATTTTGCACGCCTAAAGTGCACATGTGCACCCCTGAACAGGGGTGTACATGAGCACCCTTGACAATGTGCACATGTCCACCCCTGGAGTAAACATTTCCACCCTTCGAGGTGCAAACTTGCATCCATAAAGGTGCACATGTCCACCCCTGGAGTAAACATTTCCACCCTTCGAGGTGCAAACTTGCACCCACTAAGGAGCAGATTTGGTTCCTAAAAGGTGCACAATGTCCACCCCTGAAGTGCACATTTCCACCCTTCGAGGTGCAAACTTGCACCCACTAAGGAGCAGATTTGGTTCCTAAAAGATGCACATGTCCACCCCTGGAGTGCACATTTCCGCCCTTCGAGGTGCAAACTTGCACCCATTAAGGAGCAGATTTGGTTCCTAAAAGGTGCACATGTCCACCCCTGGAGTAAACATTTCCACCCTTCGAGGTGCAAACTTGCACCCATTAAGGAGCAGATTTGGTTCCTAAAAGGTGCCCATGTTCACCCCTGGAGTACACATTTCCACCCTTCGAGGTGCAAACTTGCACCCATTAAGGAGCAGATTTGGTTCCTAAAAGGTGCACATGTCCACCCCTGGAGTAAACATTTCCCAAAGGCCGAGAAGCGATACCGATAACAGATTTTCCCAACGGCATACTCCTTTTAGAAAAACAACAAATCTTGGTTACCGACACACGCCAAAGCGGGCCCTAATTTGCTAAATATCTAAAAATCTGTCGACGATGAAAAAAAAATAATCACACTCTACAGACGGATAAGGTTATTATTTTTCCATATAATGCATATTCAGTATAATCAAATAATATAAAATGTGTAATATAGTGAATTATCTGCCAACAAATACGATTCGAACCACAGATTCGCGACATCGTTCCTAACACTTCATGCATATTCATCAATGACAACAGTGACGTCATGTACTTAAACCCGCCCATTGTCGACTGTGATCTAGCTTATGGCGTTTACGTTTATAGTGATGCAATATACATGGGCAATGAAAGGCTGTAATAGGATGCAGTTATACGAAAGTGAAGCGATTTTCATTTTTCATTCCCTTTATATGACCTAGTGAACGTAGAAATTGAAATATTGCTCTCAGGAGTCCGCGATTTCCAGCGTGAACACAAACCGGCGTCCAACTAAAGGAAGCGTGCACACGTGCACGGTATACTCGATGCGCGATGCTGTCAACTGTATACACCGTGGAATTAAAAGCACGCACACATGGGATATGCATGCCACGTACGTCGTCACATACACTGAAGAACTATAAAACCCGCTCAGCAATGTCATTGTTGTTGTTGTTGTTGTTGTTTTAGGTTTATTGGCGTTCTTCATTCATTTTGAATATTTACGCCAAACCTTTTTTCTTTCTTTCTTTCTTACTTTCTTTCTTTCTTCTTTCAACTTATTTAATTCAACTTAAAAATTATTTACTCCTAAAATATATATCATGTGTATTGTTAAACTTTTTTCTATAAATAAAATAACTAACAAAATTTATTGAGAAATAAAATATAGTGAATCAATCCAATTCCTTGCCCGCTTTCTAGGCATCATCTGGCCAGTCCGGCTCCGTATGTCGAGAAGACTTCTCAGCCATAAGCCTAGGCCCCTCCGATGCACGCGGGCAAGGCAGGTCAATGCCATATTTTGTTTTCTTCTTTTTCTCATAACCGAAATACCAACGTATAATATAACAAAATATTTAATTCCAAATAATAACTAAATAATACAGTACACACTAAAAACTAGGCGTGCACATGGCGTGTACGATCCTCCCCCTGAACCCCTTCCGTGCCCGCGTACTCCTGTAAAGATACCTGTCCCGCATACGTCAACATTTTCTCCTCTGAGTGTGCACAATATTATGGGGTGGAAATGTTGTTGTTGTTGTTGTTGTTGTTGTTTGGTTTTTGTGGCGATTAGTCAATGGTGACTATTGTCGCCAACTACTATTTTTGTTTCTCTCTTTTTTAAAAATTACATTTCAATGTATTTATATCATCAACATTTACATATACACGTATTCATCTATTATGCCTGTTTATTTTCCTTTTTAAACATAATATAAATAATAATTTTTGACGAATTTTCAAGGCATAACAAAAAAATAAATATAAATAAAATCATCAAGGCTTGAGCCACAGTTGCTATACAAAATAGCTCCTTGGCTTGAGAAACATACAATTGGGCGGCCGCGCCACTACGTGTTGCTGAGCGGGTTGCGAATTTGTGATTCCCAAACCATATAGTATTATCCTAATGATTTATTCATAAGCAGTGATGTACGTCAAGGGTTACTCATGCATATTCATAACTACGATTAAGGTTTGGATAAGATTTGAGGGATATGTTTAAGATAAGACCATTCTAACCATCAGCAGTATATGTAGCCTATTGGTCACGCTGAGGACTTCAAAACTAGGGGTAATGGGTTCGAATTCTCTCTTATGCCTCTTCTTTTTTTTCTTTTGCCATAATTCATGGGCACCCTTGGGGTGTTCATATGCACCTTTTCAAGGATGCTCATGTACACCCCTGTTAGTCCGGGAGCCAATTCTCAGAAGAGGCTTAGTTAAGGAGTTCGTGCAACACCCACCACAGATTTGGTTTGTCACTTTGGGGTGTTTCGGAAGTGTCTCAGGAACAATTCTAGCCCTGATGTACAGTTGATTTCTGGTAGCAACACTATTATTTTTATCAATTAATTATGCAAATTTATGCAGAAAATTCCCTTTTTGTCTTTAAATCACTAAATATGACTCAGAATATGCTGATTTTGTACATTGATGTTATGTATGCCTCAATTAACAAATTTGCATCATAAAAAATTGCGAAAGCAATTTTCCTTATGTATTTCTTTGTTTTTGGAATTTCTTATGTATTTCTTTTTTTTTTCGACTTTTGTTTTGTTATTGTTTTTTTTAATGGAATAAATCATTGGCCATTATCAAACATTTTTTATCCCAAAATGTGACAATTGCAGTGGTTAGAATGAAAAATAATACAGGTTTTGTGTATTCTAGGAAAAAAGGCAGGATTTGTACACAAATCACAACATTTTGCAATTTTCGGGCCGACATTCACTTACAAAAGGTCATGTGGCTCTGAAATGGTATACCAGGTTATCACGAATTTGGTCTCAAAAGTTACGCAAGGCTTTAATAAAAACAACTTGTGCAGTCGCGCGGTGATACCTGCGCGCGTTGCGGAATTATCACTCAAAACGTCAAGGGGGTGGGGTGGATTACACCCCACTGGTGAACAGTACTCTGCAGTATTTCATTTCAAAGACTTTATTTTCTGCAATCAAACAAATCGGTTACAACAAAATTGGATAATAATATAGAACATAAGGTATGCAAACAATATACAAAATATAAAACAAAACTACTTATACATGAATAAGAGTAAGTTGTACGTTGAGCCATTGCGTGTATAACGAATGAGAGCAGAAGGTCGCCGTTATAAGCAAAAGCTTGAGCAGACGGTCAACCAAACTAAAACACAATAAGTTATGAAATATTGGCTAAGTAACACAAAGAGGGGGCCATGATACTCAAATGATATATATTTAAATTAAATATGAATATAGACAGTTGGATTCAATATAAACAATTATAGAATTAGCATATGAATCTCATCTTTATAAGGCTAATAATTATACGTTCATAACAGAGATAAGAGAGAAATTAAACAAAAACAAGTGTGCGAGTGGTGCGTGTGTGTGCAAGTGCAAGTGACCTTATGCGCCAAAATGTTGGATCATCTTCATTACTGTATAACTTCAGAACAAAATTGAATTTAGTTTCTAAAATTTTACAAAGAACGTTTTTATTTTTATCTTTATACATTATATTGTGAAATAATGTGTTTTTTTAGTGTAGCTTTAAATGAATAGATAGATGTACATTGTTTGATATGTCCAGGGAGTGCATTCCAAATGTCTGGACCATGATATCTTATGGACTTATGCGCTAACAGATTTTTAGGATTGTGTAAGTGAAAATCAGTACAATTACGCGTTGGATATGAGTGAACATGGGAATTAGGAATAAAAACGTCATGTAAAAGAGGAAGTGAATTTTGTGTGTATTTAAACATACACATTGCTGTTTGATATACATGCAAAGCACTCACTTTTAAAATATTTAATCTATAAAATATCGGATTTGTATGAGCTAAGTAATTAGAATGATCACAAATCCTGAGTGCTCTTTTTTGCAAGAGAAAAATCATATTAATCTTGGTTATACTACAATTCCCCCAAACAACATTGCAGTATGTAAAATAAGGTAACGCTAATGCATTATATAATGTAAAAGGTGATTTCTCGGGTACAAGGTTCCTCATTTTACCAATAACACCAACTGCCCTTGAGATTGATGTTGTAATAGTATTTACATGATCATTCCAAGTAAGCTTTGAATCCAAAGTTATACCTAAGAATTTAGTCGATTTCCTTTCAGCTATAGAAATAGCTCATCAGTGGGGTGGAATCTACCCGAACCCCCTTGACATTTTGCGCGATAATTCCGCAACGCGGGCAAGTATTTTCTGTGCAACTACATGAGTTTTTTTTTTTATTGATGTCTTGCGCAACTTTTGATAAGAAATTTGCGACATTCGGGTATACCGTTTCGAAGTCACATGACCTTTTGTAAGTGAATGTCGGCCCGAAAATTGCTAAAATCCTATGGAAATGGCATTTTTCCTAGAATATACAAAACCTTTAATAATTTTCATTCTAACCAATGCAATTATTTAATTTTGGAATACAAATTGTTGAATAATGGTCAATGATTTATTCCACTGAAAAAAAAACAATAACAATGAAAAGTCAAAAAAACAATGAAATACATAAGAAGTTCCAAAAACAAAGAAATACATAAGGAATATTTGGCTGTCGCAATTTCTGATATTAAAATTCTGTTAATTAAGTCATAGAAAATATATACAGACAAAATCAGCATATTCTGAGCCATATTTAGTGATTTACAGACAATAAGGGATATTTTCTGCATAAATTTACATAATTAATTGATAAAAATAATACTGTTGCTACCAGAAATCAACTGTACATCAGGGCTAGAAATGTTCCTGAGACACCTCTGCAACACCCCAAAGTGACAAACCAAATCTGTGGTGGGTGTTGCACGAAACTTTTTTTTGCTGGTCCTGGCTCCCGGACTATGTTAAAGGGTGCACATGTGCACCTTAAGGCGTGCAAAATATGAGACAAGATCGTGCACCCCACAATTGCACTCCTATTTTTTAGTGTGTACAGGAGGAAAGTAAACAGACTGGGCTTTCAAGGTGCATGTGCATAATTAATTTCTCTTCATACAAAGTTAGTTTCAGTCAATCAATCGAAATCTATTTGTTCTAATTACATAGTCTATCAGTGCTCTTTGATGAGCCTTGATTTTGGAATTTAATAAAAACTAAAATCTGATCTGATAACATCAGTCTAATCTTTGTTCAAGGAAACAATATGGGAATAATCAATCTGGCATTATACGAAATACAACATATATAATTTATTTCAAAAATATATCAACACCCAACATTCAAATTCATCTTAGCATTTAATAATGTGCTTATTATCATTGTAATTTGTTCAAAATTAGGAGGAAGATACGAAAAATATAAACCTATCTGCTCCGACTACGACTACACGTAGGGTGCACATTTCCACCCCATACATTGTGCACGCTCAAAAGAGAAAATGTTGACGAATGCGGGACATGCACCTTTACAGGAGTACGCGGGCACGGAAGGGGTTGAGGGGGAGGATCGTACACGCCAAGTGCACGCCTAGTTTTAAGTGTGTTTGATGATTATACAACCATTCTAAGGCGAGCACAATTGCCGCCATCTCTGCCCTATAAGAGGATGTGTAATTTGAAAGTCTCTTAGATGATGAATAATCATAGTAAGGGACGGCGGCCGCACTCTCCTGTTCTGGTGATTTTGATCCATCAGTATATATTTGCAAATAATTTTTCCATTTTGTATTTATCATTTCTATTGTTGCTTGCCTTTGAAACAATTGATTGTCTCTTTTACAAATATACTCATGTAATTCTATTGATATTAAAGGAACATTCAAGTGCCAAAAGGGGATTCTAGAGCAAATCATTTCCTCAACTTCAAAATCAAAGGTATTCATCAATTCCATTGATCTTTGTCCAAAAGCTGTTCTAGAATTATTACCTCCATATACCGTGTGTCTCAAAAAAAATATATACACTTTTGAATTGGCTGCCAAATAAAAAAAATATATATAATTCTGGGGGAAAGTTTTATATGTATGGATAGCTTATGGACTCAACTTTCATATGACACCAAAATGTCCGAAAATAATTCATGCTTGGGTGAGCACTACTCACTTTTGTAAAGGGTGTGAAAATTAGGTTGCGCAGGAATTAGCCTTCCAATTTGTGAGAGGTAAGTCCTTTGGAGCTTACAAAATTGAGGGTGATATGATAAATTCATGATCAATTGCGATCAGGTTTGCTGAGTGAATTTTATGGTTTATTAAACCAAACTTTTATGCATGAGTGAACAGGAATTGCATTGTTTTTATTGTAGCATTGTAACTTTCCCTGGTAGACTCAATGGTGTGTTCATGGGAGTCAGGATGGGGTGATGGTACATGTTGCAATTTATATGTTCATTTTACAAATTTGTGAATTTGTGTTAAACTGTACCGTATTTCTTGTGCGAAACTCAACTGTTAAAATGACTGGTGGGTTGGTAGATAGATTGAGTGATTGACTAAGTTATTGATAAATTATGATTGATTTATTGAATGATTAATTGATTGAAATAGCTGAATGGTGATTGAATGCTTGATTGATTAATTGATTGTCCGATTGACTGATACATTGTTGATTAAGTGATTGATAGCTGAATGTTGATTGTCTAATTCACGGTATTGATTGATTGACTGATAGATTGTGATTGATTTCAGGTGTCAATGGGTAATAGCAACCAGTCCAATTTGGGAAATGTAGGTAGAATTCGGGATAAGGGAAGGTGGTCTGGATATTTTTGAGTGGAGACCAACGAATATGAATTGTCAAGATATGCACAAGCACACTCAGGAAGAGAGAGAGAGAAAGAGAGGGGGAGGGGCATACATGTCCCCTTGACCCTTATCCCATCTACCCAACAAAGTCCTACCCTACATTTCGCCTCCCCTGCACCATGTACCATCACCCCGTCCTGACTCCCATGAACACACCACTGAGTCTACCAGGGAAAGTTACAATGCTACAATAATAAATGCAATTCCTGTTCACTCATGCATAACATGTTAATCCCATAAACCACAAATTTCACTCAGCAAACCCAAACTCATGACAATTGATCATAAATTGTTCATATCATCCTCAATTCCGTAAGCTCCAAAGGACTTTCCTCTCACAAATTGGAAGGCCCATTCCTGCGCAACCTAATTTCCATACCCTTTACAAAAGTGAGCAGTGCTCACCCAAGCATGAATTATTTTCGGACTTTTTGGTGTCATATGAAAGTTGAGTTTATGAGCTTTCCATACAAATAAACCTTTCCCCCCAGAATTATATATTTTTTTTATTTGGCAGCCATTTCAAAAGTTATAGTGTTTTTTTTAGACACACGGTATATGAAATATAATATCCTCTTTCAAAGGATGATTTTTTACACTTTCAATACGCTTTTTAAGTCTACAACATAACATTTCTCTTCATAAGTCTAAGGGCATCTCTCCTAATTCCACTTGTAGGTCTCTGAGAGATGTCCCCTTGCGTGCGCCGGCACATACATATAAACTTTGGTACTGAACTGAATTTAAAATATTTTTAATACTGGGTGCCGCTGAGTCATAAGCTTCACAAGCATAATCTGTGGTTGATAAAATCAAAGATTTATACACCATCAAAAGTTCTTTAGCATCTCCACTCCATTTAGCATGTGCTAAACTTTTGACTACATTAAATTTACGTTTACACCGATTTGCAACATCTGCTATATGAGGCCGCCAAGTAAGGCGTTTATCAAAAATAACTCCAAGATACTTATGCTGTTATTGAGGAAGCAGTTCATGTTCTCTTAAATATAATTTAATATCATCATTTGATTTATTTGAAAAGAGGACAGGAACTGTTTTCTCTAGAGACATTTTCAAACCCCATGACAAAAACCAAGAATCCAAGGTATTGATGCAATTGCGTATTCGTCTTTATATCATAACCAGATTTCCATATGACACAGTCATCTGCGTAAACCAAATTATGAATGCCAGGGGGCGAAGGGATATCCTTCAACATCACATTAAACAATAAAGGACTAAGTATGCTACCTTGAGGTAAGCCATTTTGGGGGTGCATAATTTGGGATTTGCTATCCCCTACTTGAACCTGAAATGTACGATCCAACAAATAACTCCTTAAAAAAACAAGAATATTTCCTTTAAGGCCTATATTACTAAGCTTAACTATGAGTCCCTTTGTCCAAAGGGTATCGTAAGCTTTTTCCAAATCGATAAATACTGCTAGAGTTTTCATACCAACTCGTAAGTGTCTTTGTATCTCATTTTCTAAATGCGCAATGTTATCTAAAGAGCCTCGACTTTTTCTAAAACCACTCTGATTATTATTTAATATTTCATTCCTTTCTATATACCATTGTAATCTTTCTTTTACCATACTCTCCATAATTTTCATAAAACAAGATAGCAAAGAAATGGGTCGGTAAGATGACGTCATAGTAGCATTCTTATTTAACTTCAATACAGTAATTAAAATGGCATGTTTACATTGTTCTGGTACGATGCCAGTACTCCATATCTTATTAAATAAATTCAACAAAACCTTCTTGGCCATTTGGGACATATTTTGATAAATTTCATAGGGTATGCCATCTTCACCATGAGCCGATACTTTTTTTCTCCTTCAAAGTATTTTCTAACTCCAACATTGTGAATGGTTCATTTATTACCAAATCAAAAGAAGTTTTATAACTTTCCTCAACATCAATTTGCTTAAACGCTTCAAGCACTTCTCTCTTCTTAGTCTTATGACCACTAACTGAGTTTCCAACGAATGTAAAATACTCTCCAAACTCATTAGCTTTATCCTGGTCATTTACTATCACCTGTTCTCCTTTATATATTACTGACATTTGTTTAACTTTCTTCCCTATATTACCATTTAACATTCGAATAAAATTCCATAATTCCGAAACAGATGTAAAACGATTCAATTTCATAGCGTAATTTAACCAAACGGTTCTTTTTGCCTGCCGTATAGTCCACTGGGCTTCTCTTTTCTTATCTTTATATAATTGAACGTTTTCTACACTCCAAAATGTCATCAATTTATTTTTTTCCTTATTTCTTGCTTTTATATTTACGTTACATTCTTCTGTCCACCACGGGACTGCATTACAACCTTTTCCTTTCTTACTACTTAATAACTCATTTAATATATAATATAAACATTCCATAAAGTTTGCATAAAATACATTTACATCATCATCATATAATATTTCCATATTCATCCTTTCTTCACTCAATCTTTGAAAGGCTGTCCAATCCATTTTTTTAGAGTGTGACGTTCTCCCCGAAATGGAGTCCAAACGTGTACCAGATCCATCATTTAAAATAACCAAATTCTGTTTCAACAAAAAATCTTCTATTAATCGGCCATTTTTATCAATTTGTTCACTCCCCCATAAACAATTATGGGAATTAAAATCTCCCACTATTAATAATTTATCTTTATTTTTAACAGGCTGTTCACCTGTGGTGCTTGTGTTATTACTATGGGATTGGTCGTTTTTCCCGACCCCTTCTCCAATAATTGCTTTGCTGCCTGTGTGTAAGAAACTTTGGATTGAACTTTTATTTTTTGTACTTCTTTCGCCTTTTTGGCTTCTTCGCACCCATTGTAGGCAGCTGAGTGATTTTTTCCGCAATTAACAAAATAACGAAGACCTAAACTGATAGCGTTATGAACTTTGTTTATAATGAAAATTAACTGTATTCGTCTTTATAAATTTCATTTCATTTCATTTCAAATTTCATTTCATTTAAAACCAAATTTGCCGGGTCATGCAGTCGATCGACTCAGGATTCCTACGTCCCTGGCAGTATCAGTATACTTGGTAGGCCTACAATTGGATTTATTATATATTTATTTGTTTATTTATGTATTTCCTCTCGTACTCAGGGTTGATTGCCCCATTGGTTCTATTTTATTAAAATTAACTTAATGTCTGAATTGTTCAGTTTACCAATCATAACAAATACACTATTTAACATAGTGATATCCGGCGTTCGAAATTGAAATAATATACTGTCACTGTTGAATGACACTGAACAAATCAAATAATACTTGTTGGAGACACTCAAACTACACTATTGATACATCTCATGAACTTATTTGGCTGTCGTAAATGGCCGACACAGTACTTACACTAACCAATTATTTCACAGCTATATCACTTTTAAATAATGAATGTAATTAATGTAATTTACAAAATATAATGTAAACCAAATAATGTCTTTCTCTTGCACAGTAAACAATTAATTTTGTTTTGTTTCCGTGAAGGTCTATCAATAACATTAACAAGTATGAACATTTTGCAGTCTTTTGGTTGAGTGGCAAAGATCGAAGAGGCCGAGAGCGCATGAAAGATATTACTTTCAAGCGTACTTTTTCAGTCAACGCGCTCAATCTTTGTTGGTTGGTTTGTTTATTCATACTTCTATGGTTAAGTCCTATGGTTAAGTCACGCGCAACTACTCGCAATAAATGTATGTTCTTATTTGGTTACACTTTCGGACGCTCATTGCAGTTAGATAATGTCTTGTTCATGTCATATTGCTATCGTAAATCATGCGAGTGCATAGTTAAGACCGAGTTAGGACACCTCGGAGGCAGACTTAAGTTTTATCCTAAGTTGTGGCTTTCAGAATACAAATTAGCTCATTTGCATACGTGTCGTAATTTTTAGCTCATTTGCATACGTGTCT
Organism: Echinarachnius parma; assembly: GCA_037951105.1. Classification (NCBI taxonomy): domain Eukaryota; kingdom Metazoa; phylum Echinodermata; class Echinoidea; order Clypeasteroida; family Echinarachniidae; genus Echinarachnius; species Echinarachnius parma. Next base: position 176,111 of record JBAMJV010001721.1, read on the forward strand.
TAACTTTTTAGCTCATTTGCATACGTGTCGTAACTTTAGGATGTCCTAAGTTAGGACATGTCTTAAGTCCTGTTTTCAGAATACAAATATAGTTACGACTCGTAACTTAGGACAAAATCCATGACTTAGGACATGTCTTATCTTTTCAGAATGTCCCCCAGGAGTATAAATGCGTACTTGGTCGGGTGTTAATTAGCCTTCAGCGCCCGTTGGGCAGCTTGAGCTAGTATGCTCACCTGGGAGTTGAGATGGTGCACAATATAATTGTGTGGGTTTGAACTGTACCTGATGACCAAGGTCAAAAAACCGGTCAAAACGAAAGTGGAACGCATAAGAAACTGACAAAACGTTCTTCGAACGCATTTATAAAGGTCATGTGACAGCCAATTAGTGTAATATATATCTGTGATTCGATCATCGGACGAACGACTTGCTAAAATAAGATGTAGAAATGCCGGGAAAGCCAAGGGAAAGGTTGCCAAGTCTCCACCTTCTACCATTGGAAGTGAGGTAGAACATGTCCCAGCAGAGGCAGCTTTAGTCACAAAAGAAGATGAACCATCATGAATTCTAGAAGCCCAAGATGAGCCACAGGTAGAATCTCTTTCTGATATCGGATCACTGCCAGGTTAGCCTCTCCATGTCCTATCGTAGCCGTTCAGCTCAAAATTCAAGTCAATAAAAGAGGCAGCCATAGAATTCCTACCGCCTCCAGAACGAGCAGGAAAAGTTTAAAGTTCTGGAATGGATTGAGGAACATGTCTGTGAAACCTTAAAAATAAGAACAATACCTCTGAACAAGGCTAATGAACAGGGCTCTGGTGGTCAGTTTAGATTGATTTGAATATATTTGTAATAATGTCTTCATAATCTTTATTCTTTAAAATAAATGATATCATTTTCAGAAAATCGTGATAATTGTTGTCACCTGTATCACTTATACATGTATATGCATTACTAATAATATTCATCAATTTATCTTCATTTGCAGTGGGGAGCTTTAAAGCCTGGAAACATGATCTCTTTTATGAGGGCAGATATGGTATAGTGGGGTACCCCAGCCAAACCGCATTATCTCTATACTGTATCGAGAAGACCCCGTCTTAGTGGAGATGTGGAAGAAGTTCGCTGATGCACAGGCATAGCTGACATCTGTGAAGGATGCCCTCGCTGTTGCTGAACCAGTTACCGAGCGCACCATCTTTCTGGACTGGGTGCGTCAGGTCAGCAATAATACTTCTGATGACCAATTCACCGAGTTCCAAATAAAGTTCATCCAGATGCAGACGAGATGGAAGTCGTATGACAAGCAGTAACGCTATATACTAAAGTCAAGCTGCGCATCGACCAGGATCGGTTCATTACCAGCTCCGGAGACTGGAGGCTTCCAGTCCACGCCCAACCAATGGAGAATGCTGCCTCCAAATCTGCAGGATGCATCTCCATGGCAGAGCAAAGTACATGCAGACATATATATGCAGCAACCCATCCCCCTACAGCAATACTACCAGAACGGCCCTTTTAGCGCATATAAATCGATTTGGGGGTATATTGTTAAGGGTCAATTTTTTTTCTCAGCTTCGATCGTTTTTTCCTTGCGTGAAGAAATTTGGAAACGAGCCAAGTAGAGATTGTAGAGCAAAATGTGTTAATTTGACGCAATATCGAGCAGTTTCGACAAGGATTGGTTTCCGATACTGTTTAAAAGCTTCCGTATGGCCTTAAAAGGCCCTTTTAGCGCATATAAATCGATTTGGGGGTATATTGTTAAGGGTACATTTTTTTTTCTCAGATTCGATTTTTTTTCCTTGCTCGACAAAATTTGGAAACGAGCAAAGTTGAGATTGTACAGCAAAATGTGTTCATTTGACGCAATATATTGGGTTTCGATACTGTTTAAAAGCTTCCGTGTTCGATTTGGGGGTATATTGTTCAGGGTCAAATTATTTTTTCTCATATTCGATTTGTTTTCCTTGCTCGAAGAAATTTGGAAACGAGCAAAGTAGAGCTTGTAGAGCAAAATGTGTTCATTTGACGCAATATCGAGCAGTTTCGACAAAGATTGGTTTTCGATACTGTTTAAAAGCTTCCGTATTGCCTGAAACGCATATAATTCGATTTGGGGGGATATTGTTAAGGGTTAACTTTTTTTTTCTCAGATTCGATTTTTTTTCCTTGCCCAACAGAATTTGGAAACGAGCAAAGTAGAGATTGTTGAGCAGAATGTGTTTATTTGACGCAATATCGAGCAGTTTCAACAAAGATTAGTTTTCGATACTGTTTAAAAGCTTCCGTATTGCCTGAAACGCATATAATTCGATTTGGGGGTATATTGTTCAGGTTCAAATTCTTTTTTTCTCAGATTCGATTTTTTTTTTCCTTGCTCGACACAATTTGGAAACGAGCAAAGTTGAGATTGTACAGCAAAATGTGTTCATTTGACGCAATATCGAGCAGTTTCAACAAATATTGGTTTTCGATACTGTTTAAAAGCTTCCGTGTTCGATTTGGGGTTATATTGTTCAGGGTCAAATTCTTTTTTCTCATATTCGATTTGTTTTCCTTGCTCGAAGAAATTTGGAAACGAGGAGAGTAGAGATTGTAGAGCAAAATGTGTTCATTTGACGCAATATCGAGCAGTTTCGACAAAGATTGGTTTTCGATACTGTTTAAAATCTTCTGTATTGCCTTAAACAGCCATTTTAGCGCATATAAATCGATTTTGGGGTATAGTGTTAAGGGTCAATTTTTTTTCTCATATTCGATTTTTTTTCCTTGCTCGACAAAATTTGGAAACGAGCAAAGTTGAGATTGTACAGCAAAATGTGTTCATTTGACGCAATATCAAGCAGTTTCAACAAATATTGGTTTTCGATACTGTTTAAAACCTTCCGTATTGCCTTAAAAGTGCCTAAACGGCCCTTTTAGCGCATATAAATCGATTTGGGGGGATATTGTTAAGGGTCAACTTTTTGTTTCTCAGATTCGATTTTTTTCCTTGCTCGACAAAATTTGGAAACGAGCCAAGTCGAGATTGTAGAGCATATTGTGTTCATTTGACGCAATATCGAGCAGTTTCCACAAAGATTGGTTTTCGATACTGTTTAAAAGCTTCCGTATTGCCCTAAAAGTGCCTAAGCAGCCATTTTAGCGCATATAAATCGATTTGGGGGTTTATTGTTGAGGGTCAAATCTTTTTTTCTCAGATTCGATTTTTTTTCCTTGCCCGACAGAATTTGGAAACGAGCAAAGTAGAGATTGTTGAGCAGAATGTGTTTATTTGACGCAATATCTAGCAGTTTCAACAAAGATTGGTTTTCGATACTGTTTAAAAGCTTCCGTATTGCCTGAAACGCATATAAATCGATTTGGGGGTATATTGTTCAGGGTCAAATTCTTCTTTCTCAGATTCGATTTTTTTTTCCTTGCTCGACAAAATTTGGAAACGAGCAAAGTAGAGATTGTAGAGCAAAATGTGTTCATTTGACGCAATATCGAGCAGTTTCGACAAAGATTGGTTTACGATACTGTTTAAAAGCTTCCGTATTACATTAAAGGTATAAGCCAGTTTTGGAAACGCCCCCCTCTCAAAAAATGAAATGGAAGCTCTTATTACCAATCATGTGAAAGAATATGTTTTTACTAATACGGGAAAATACAAATTTTGTCTGGAAACCGCCTACTAATTGATATATTTGGAAAATTATCAAATCGTTCCGCTGCGGATAGATATCGCCATCGCTGAATCGCGCATACGCTATGTGCATTATTGACCACGTGCATTCGCTATACGGGCTTGTCCCCAGCTTGAAGATACTCCAGTTCAGCGCTAGCGGCGCGGACAGGTGCGAACGGGCGGTGGATTTATACATTTCAAGGGCGGGTATTGGATTTCTTCCGATATTTCTACTTTTGACGCATCGTTAGGTTCGGATTTTACCACACAAGCCCTTTTTAGATACTTATTCAACAATATTGATTAATTATAAATGTTTTCTGTAACATTCCCAAAACTGTTAAACGGCCCTTTTAGCGCATATAAATCGATTTGGGGGTACTATTGTTAAGGGTCAACTTTTTTTCTCAGATTCGATTTGTTTTCCTTGCGCGAAGAAATTTGGAAACGAGCCAAGAAGAGATTGTAGAGCAAAACGTGTTCATTTGACGCAATATCGAGCAGTTTCAACAAAGATTGGTTTTCGATGACGCAGAACTGCATTTAGTTGGTGGTCCGTAAAATACAGTTTTATTCGTTTTGATATATAAAGGAGCGAGGATGCACAAATCTAGTTGTTGTATATTGAAAGCTGGATAAATCTATTTCAAACACACATACTAACTGGATACATGATTCAAATAATATGATTTCAACATCAAATTTCGTTCGGTAAACGTGGCAAGGCGCAGCTCAAGTTGGACTCGAGATCCTCTTGGTGTGGGTTCGAATCCCAGCAGGGTATGTAATTTTTTTTTTTCACTTCCTTGTTTATTTTTAATTCAATTATTCCTTCCTTACATAATTAAGTTCTGCACAAATTACAAAACTAGATGTGTGCATCCTCGCTCCTTTATATATCAAAACGAATAAAACTGTATTTTTGTTGTTTCCTTGTTTTTTTTCTCATTCATTTATTCCTTCCTTACATAATTAAGTTCTGAAAGAATTACCACAACTAGATTTGTGCATCGTCGCTCCTTTATATATCAAAACGAACAAAACTTTATTTTATGGACCACCAACTAAATTGCAGTTCTGCGTCATATCGTTTATTACATGTATTCATTCTACTTTTATTGATTTAGATTTCTGGTGTGTCTTGGTGACTATTGTGACGTCTTGGAAAATTGCGCGTTACCATGATAGAGCTTTGAGAGCGAATCGCAATAAACAAATCTGCAAGGCTCGCAATACGTTCTTCGATTTAAAATTTAATTCTCCTTGTTGCCAAGTGCAAACTAATTTATGACGATAATAAGCGATTGTCAATCGGAACGTGTAATAGTGATCTATTCATATATGTAATTATACTGCCCTCTAAATCATATATCTACATATTGAAAGCTGGATAAAACTATTTCAAACACACATACTAACTGGATACACGATTCAAATAATATGATTTCAACATCAAATTTGTTCGGTAAACGTGGCAAGGCGCAACTCAAGTTGGACTCGAGATCCTCTTGGTGTGGGTTCGAATCCCAGCCGGGTATGTATTTTTTTTTATTTCCGTTGTTTGTTTTTTTGATTTATCTATTCCTTCTTTACAAAATATTATCTGCAAAAACATTACAATAACACAATTTGTGCATCCTCGCTCCTTTATATATCAAAACGAACAAAACTTTATTTTATGGACCACCAACTAAATTGCAGTTCTGCGTCATATCGTTTATTACATGTATTCATTCTACTTTTATTGATATAGACATCTGGTGTATCTTGATGAATATTGTGACGTCTTGGAAAATTGCGCGTTACCATGATAGAGCTTTGAGAGCGAATCGCAATAAACAAATCTGCAAGGCTCGCAATACGTTCTTCGATTTAAAATTTAATTCTCCGTGTTGCCAAGTGCAAAATAATTCGTGACGATAATAGGCGATTGTCAATCGGATCGTGGAATAGTGATCTATTCATCTATGTAATTATACTGCCCTCTACATCATACATCTACATATTGAAAGCTGGATAAATCTATTTCAAACACACATACTAACTGGATACATGATTCAAATAATATGATTTCAACATCAAATTTCGTTCGGTAAACGTGGCAAGGCGCAGCTCAAGTTGGACTCGAGATCCTCTAGGTGTGGGTTCGAATCCCAGCAGGGTATGTAATTTTTTTTGTTCACTTCCTTGTTTATTTTTAATTCAATTATTCCTTCCTTACATAATTAAGTTCTGCACAAATTACAAAACTAGATGTGTGCATCCTCGCTCCTTTATATATCAAAACGAATAAAACTGTATTTTTGTTGTTTCCTTGTTTTTTTTCTCATTCATTTATTCCTTCCTTACATAATTAAGTTCTGAAAGAATTACCACAACTAGATTTGTGCATCGTCGCTCCTTTATAGTGATCTATTCATCTATGTAATTATACTGCCCTCTACATCATACATCTACATATTGAAAGCTGGATAAATCTATTTCAAACACACATACTAACTGGATACATGATTCAAATAATATGATTTCAACATCAAATTTCGTTCGGTAAACGTGGCAAAGCGCAGCTCAAGTTGGACTCAAGATCCTCTTGGTGTTGGTTCGAATCCCAGCAGAGGTATGTATTTTTTTTTTTTCTTCCTTGTTTTTCTTTTTTTTTCTTCCTTGTTTTTCTTTTTTTATTCATTTATTCCTTCCTTACATAATTAAGTTCTGCACAAATTACAAAACTAGATTTGTGCATCCTCGCTCCTTTATATATCAAAACGAATGAAACTGTATTTTTGTTGTTTCCTCGTTTTTTGTTCTCATTCATTTATTCCTTCCTTACATAATTAAGTTCTGAAAGAATTACCACAACTAGATTTGTGCATCGTCGCTCCTTTATATATCAAAACGAACTAAACTTTATTTTATGGACCACCAACTAAATTGCAGTTCTGCGTCATATCGTTTATTACATGTATTCATTCTACTTTTATTGATTTAGACTTCTGGTGTGTCTTGGTGACTATTGTGACGTCTTGGAAAATTGCGCGTTACCATGATAGAGCTTTGAGAGCGAATAGCAATAAACAAATCTGCAAGGCTCGCAATACGTTCTTCGATTTAAAATGTAATTCTCCTTGTTGCCAAGTGCAAACTAATTCATGACGATAATAAGCGATTGTCAATCGGAACGTGTAATAGTGATCTATTCATATATGTAATTATACTGCCCTCTAAATCATATATCTACATATTGAAAGCTGGATAAAACTATTTCAAACACACATACTAACTGGATACACGATTCAAATAATATGATTTCAACATCAAATTTGTTCGGTAAACGTGGCAAGGCGCAACTCAAGTTGGACTCGAGTTCCTCTTGGTGTGGGTTCGAATCCCAGCCGGGTATTTTTTTTTTTAATTTCCGTTGTTTGTTTTTTTGATTTATCTATTCCTTCTTTACAAAATATTATCTGCAAAAACATTACAAAAACACAATTTGTGCATCCTCGCTCCTTTATATATCAAAACGAACAAAACTTTATTTTATGGACCACCAACTAAATTGCAGTTCTGCGTCATATCGTTTATTACATGTATTCATTCTACTTTTATTGATATATACATCTGGTGTATCTTGGTGAATATTGTGACGTCTTGGAAAATTGCGCGTTACCATGATAGAGCTTTGAGAGCGAATCGCAATAAACAAATCTGCAAGGCTCGCAATACGTTCTTCGATTTAAAATTTAATTCTCCGTGTTGCCAAGTGCAAAATAATTCGTGACGATAAAAGGCGATTGTCAATCGGAACGTGGAATAGTGATCTATTCATCTATGTAATTATACTGCCCTCTACATCATACATCTACATATTGAAAGCTGGATAAATCTATTTCAAACACACATACTAACTGGATACATGATTCAAATAATATGATTTCAACATCAAATTTTGTTTGGTAAACGTGGCAAGGCGCAGCTCAAGTTGGACTCGAGATCCTCTTGGTGTGGGTTCGAATCCCAGCAGGATATGTAATTTTTTTTTTTCACTTCCTTTTTTTTCTTAATTCATTTATTCCTTCCTTACATAATTAAGTTCTGCACAAATTACAAAACTAGATTTGTGCATCCTCGCTCCTTTATATATCAAAATGAATAAAACTGTATTTTTGTTGTTTCCTTGTGTAATGAGTTGACTCGTACTCATCAATAAACAGTCAGTTCAGCCATATCAGTTCAGCTTCCAAGTTATCTTTGTTAGAGTACTGCTGTATTCAGTTTACTGTACTGGTGTGTATTCTGTGTGTGTCTATGTATAGTTGTATACATGCAGTGTGTAGTATGAGTGTGTATCTATACATACATTGTGTACTGTAATATTGGCAACATGCTATGCCTCACAAGATGCAATACATCACATCCCCCTTTTCATCATAAAGAAATTATGTCCCGAAATATTCAAAGTCCCAAAAATATCAAAATATCTTAAAGTCCAAAAGTTCTCAAAATGTTTATGTCCAAAAGTTCTCGCCGCTATTCTTAATTGTTTTTCTGTTCCCAAAACTTTATCAATAAGAAAGCTTATCTGGCTTCCTAACGTGGCGTCCACTGCGAGTAGTATGTGGACTCTTCACCACCGGAGGGGTATTTGGACTCAGTGATGGGTGATGGAATTTGACATCACGTGATGGATTCGGCACATCCACAGACGGACCGGGTGTGTCCTTGGATCGTGGTTCGTTGTCAAAGTGGATTCGCCTAGGTTCGACATCGTCGAGGTGACGTCGATTTCTGCGCAAGACACCTCCATTTGGCGTCTCAACGAGGTAAGACCGTGGTTCCCGCTCACGAACGGTAGCTGGGAACCAGTGTCCTGTCTTGTGGTCCTGGACTCTGACGAGTTGACCTGGTGTGAGAGGTTGCAGATCATGAGCAGTCTTGTCATGATGGAACTTCTGTGTCTCTTGTCTCCGCTGCATACGATGGTAGACTTCATCGCGAGCCGGAGCACGGTTGCGGATCCTTGTTGGAAGGTTGTCCTTCATCTTCCTGCCGTATAGAAGCTCTGCCGGGCTAGGAATCTCGCTGTCAATGGGGGTGGCACGGATGCAAAGAAGTGCCATGTTGGGATCAATGTTACTCGCTTTGGCTTTCTTGAGCACGTTCTTCACCGTCTGGATGCTACGCTCGATGAAGCCATTGGACTGCGGGTAGTGCGGTGAAGATGTGACATGGCAGAATCCCCACTGTGTACTGAAGTCCTTGTACACTGCTGAGTCGTACTGTCTGCCATTGTCACTGATGACGCGATCTGGGACTCCCTGCTCGGCGAATATCTGCTTAGTCGCGTTGACTACAGCTGCGCTCGTGCATTCTCTCGGCAACTTACGAATGAAGGGGAATTTGGAGTAGTAGTCGCAGATGATCAGGAAGTTGTCTCCTTCAAAATAGAAGAGATCTGTACCAACCACTTGCCAAGGTCGGCTGGGAACCTCGTGTTGCAATAGGCTCTCAGAGGGATTGGAGGGCCTGTAAGTCCTGCAAACTGAACAGTTCGCTGCTGTCGCCTCGATGTCTTGGTTGATGGAAGGCCAGTAGACTGCGCCTTTGGCCCGTAGTCGCATCTTCTCTGTGCCCTGGTGCCCTTCATGTAATTTGGACATGATGTAGGATCGCATACGTCCGGGAATAACGATGCGTTCTCCCTTCAAGATCAGGCCATCCTCTACTGACAACTCATCTCTAAATGGCCAGAACGACTGTAACAGTTTTGGAACATCACGTCTCTGTTCCGGCCAGCCATGGACGATCACGTCGCGCAGGGCAGCAAGATCCGGATCATTCGAAGTCTCCTGTCGCAGCTGGCTGAGACGATCAGGGGAGAATTGGACGAAGTGTATCATGAGATCGAGTTCAATGTGGTCGTTGTCCTTGACAGGCGAGCGTGACAGGCAGTCTGCCTCTTGGACATCCTTTCCTGGGCAGTACTTGATTCTCATGTCGTATGGCTGCAAACGCATTATCATCCTTTGGAGGCGAGGGGGTGCAGCTGTGAGAGACTTGCGGAGAATCATTTCCAAAGGCTTGTGGTCTGAGTGGACCGTGAACTGCCTGCCGTATACGTACGTGCGGAATCTTTCACATCCGAAGACCACCGCGAGAAGCTCCCGTTCGATATTTGCATACCGCTTCTCTGTATCACTGAGCGATTTTGATGCGTATGCGATTGGCTTGTTGTCTTGCATCAGGGTGGCACCTAACCCATGCATCGATGCATCAACTTGGATCAATGTGTTTTTCGTGCTGTCGAAGTATGCGAGTGTTGCGTCCTTGCAAATTCGGTCGCGTAGATCGTCAAAAGCACGCTGATGTGACTGTGTCCACACGAAGACTGCCTCTTCTTTAAGTAGCTCTCTGAGGCTGGCAGTCTGGGATGACAAGTTGGGGATGAAGGAGCTGAGAAAAGTCACCATTCCCATGAACTCGCGAAGCTGAGTCTTGTTCTCTGGTGGTGCCATCGACTTGATTGAGTCCACCTTCTTGGGATCTGGGTGGACCCCTTGTGCGTCATATACTTGACCAAAGAATTCAATCCTTGGAGCCTTGATCAAGCATTTCTGGCTGTTGAACTGCAGACCACGCTCACTTGCGACGCGCATCAGGCCATGGAGGTTCCTGGCATGTTCCGCTTCAGTTGCTCCAAAGACAATGATGTCATCGGCGATTCCTATGACGCCACTGCAGCCTTCCAGAATCTGGTCCATTCTCTGCTGGAAGAAGTCCTGTGACACAGATAACCCAAAAGGCATCCGGGTGTACCTGTATCGACCAAACGGGCTGTTAAAGGTCGTCAAGAATGAGCTCTCCTGGTCCAACTTGATAGACCAATATCCGCTCTTGGCGTCGAGCTTGCTGAAGTACCGAGATCCTGCTAGCTTGTGAGTGATCTCTTCTGTCGTGATTGTGCGATAGTGACAACGCTGTATAGCTTGATTCAGTTCTTTTGGGTCCAGGCAGACTCTCAGGCTTCCGTTTCCTTTGCGGGCAATAACCATACTGTTGACCCACTGTGTCGGTTCCGTAACCTTTGCGATCACTCCTTGTGCTTCCATACTGTCCAGTTCCCGCTTGAGCTCATCACGGATGTGGATTGGACAGCGGCGTGGAGCATGAATCACAGGCTGAATGTCTGACTTGAGAGTGATGTGGCATTCACCTTCAAACTCTCCAATATGATCAAACTGTCTGGGGTATTGTCGGATCAGTTCCTCTGTTGAATTCAGATCTGTCGAAGTAGTGCGCTTGATATTGCTGATATTCGTGTGCATTGTTACCAGCTTCAATTGCACTGATGTTTTCAGTCCTATGATAGCAGGTCCCTCGGATTCAACTACGTAGAACACATCCGTGGACCATGGAGAATTGTTGTACCTGCAGGGTAGCACTATCGACCCGTAATGCTTGATCTGCGTTCCATTGTATGCCGTCAGCTTGGCATTAGTGTTGCGTACGAAACTCGGCTCAGGAAACCCATCGGCTGTGAGATGATTTGGATACATCCCGCGAAACATGCGTACGGGCAAAGTGTTCCCTTCGGCACCTGTATCAACCTTTGACCGGATTCGGGCTGTCCTCTGCCCTTCAAACTTGATTTCAACATACGTCATTGCAGAATCAGATCTGTCATCTTTGTCCACGGCACTTATGTTTGAAACAACAATCTCTTCAAAACTCAGAGCATCGAATACCTCCTCAAGTTGGGCAGTATGCGTGGTGTCGTCAATGGTATCCACTCTCTGGTGCTGCTGATTTCTATATGAGTTTTGTCGCTGACGTGGAGGGTCACGACGGGTAGGACGATTGGCTGGTTGCTTTGAAACAGACCGTGACCGACAGAACTTCTGCCAATGATTGTGCTTGCCACATTTCTTGCACACGGTACCAAACGCTGGACAAATGTGACGTGGCTGTCGAGGATGATGGCGTCCACAGCTCTGACATGCACTTTGCTGAGGACGGGTTGCTATTGCATCAACCGCTTTGTTGTCTGGTTGCATGCGGGCTAGCTGTGCCATATGAGTTTGTGATGCTTCGTAAGTTCTCGCAATTTCCAGTGCGTTTTCCAGTGTCAGGGATTTGTCTTTCCCCAACAAGTCCTTCTGTATGTCAGTGTACCTTGTACCAGCGATGAACTGCTCAATAACACGCTCTTGGAACTCCATATTATCACGGAAATCACAGGTGTATGCGTGCAGCTTCAGGCGCGACATGAAATCATTCGCAGTTTCTCTCTCCTGCTGAACAAATTTCTGTAGATACAGTCTGGCCACTCGGAAGTTGGATTTTGGCTGAAGTTGGCTCTCAAACTTGCTCCATACCACTGCAGGATCCTTCTTGTTTTCTTCAGAAAGGCCCCATGAGTTGTAGAGCTTGAGTCCAGTTGCCCCAGCAAACAACAAAACGTGGTCAACTTGCTTGGTTTCGGTAACATTCTTCACAGAGAAATAAAGTTCACATTGTTGGTGAAAAATCTTAATAGCACTTGACCTATCTGGGTCATTTCAGTCCATACGAGGTGTAATTGACTCAGTCATTGTTCACTCTCAGTTCACTCTCAAGGCAAAACGATCGTAGCATATAATAATGTGTACTTACACAAAAATGCACATATGGGACTGGGACTGTATGATGCACTGCAGAAGAATCCTATGAACTGGCACAGGTGCAAAGCAATAAAAGTCCTCAAATTTCACAATGCCTTGGGGTGTGGCTAGGTTCAGTGCTGCCACCATGTAATGAGATGACTCGTACTCATCAATAAACAGTCAGTTCAGCCATATCAGTTCAGCTTCCAAGTTATCTTTGTTAGAGTACTGCTGTATTCAGTTTACTGTACTGGTGTGTATTCTGTGTGTGTCTATGTATAGTTGTATACATGCAGTGTGTAGTATGAGTGTGTATCTATACATACATTGTGTACTGTAATATTGGCAACATGCTATGCCTCACAAGATGCAATACATCACACCTTGTTTTTTGTTTTTATTCATTTATTCCTTCCTTACATAATTAAGTTCTGAAAAAATTACCACAACTAGATTTGTGCATCCTCGCTCCTTTATATATCAAAACGAACAAAATTTTATTTTATGGACCACCAACTGAATTGCAGTTCTGCGTCATATCGTTTATTACATGTATTCATTCTACTTTTATTGATATAGACATCTGGTGTGTCTTGGTGACTATTGTGACGTCTTGGAAAATTGCGCGTTACCATGATAGAGCTTTGAGAGCGAATCGCAATAAACAAATCTGCAAGGCTCGCAATACGTTCTTCGATTTAAAATTTAATTCTCCGTGTTGCCAACTGCAAAATAATTCGTGACGATAAAAGGCGATTGTCAATCGGAACGTGGAATAGTGATCTATTCATCTATGTAATTATACAGCCCTCTACATATTGAAAGCTGGATAAATCTATTTCAAACACACATACTAACTGGATACATGATTCAAATAATATGATTTCAACATCAAATTTCATTCGGTAAACGTGGCAAAGCGCAGCTCAAGTTGGACTCAAGATCATCTTGGTGTTGGTTCGAATCCAAGCAGGGTATGTATTTTTTTTTTTTTGTCTTCCTTGTTTTTCTTTTTTTATTTATTTATTCCTTCCTTACATAATTAAGTTCTGAAAAAATTACCACAACTAGATTTGTGCATCGTCGCTCCTTTATATATCAAAACGAACAAAACTTTATTTTATGGACCACCAACTAAATTGCAGTTCTGCGTCATATCGTTTATTACATGTATTCATTCTACTTTTATTGATATAGACATCTGGTGTGTCTTGGAGACTATTGTGACGTCTTGGAAAATTGCGCGTTGCCATGATAAAGCTTTGAGAGCGAATCGCAATAAACAAATCTGCAAGGCTCGCAATACGTTCTTCGATTTAAAATTTAATTCTCCGTGTTGCCAAGTGCAAAATAATTCGTGACGATCAAAGGCGATTGTCAATCAGAACGTGGAATAGTGATCTATTCATCTATGTAATTATACAGCCCTCTACATATTGAAAGCTGGATAAATCTATTTCAAACACACATACTAACTGGATACATGATTCAAATAATATGATTTCAACATCAAATTTCGTTCGGTAAACGTGGCAAAGCGCAGCTCAAGTTGGACTTGAGATCCTCTTGGTGTGGGTTCGAATCCCAGCAGGGTATGTATTTTTTTTTTTTCACTTCCTTTTTTTTCTTAATTCATTTATTCCTTCCTTACATAATTAAGTTCTGCACAAATTACAAAACTAGATTTGTGCATCCTCGCTCCTTTATATATCAAAATGAATAAAACTGTATTTTTGTTGTTTCCTTGTTTTTTGTTTTTATTCATTTATTCCTTCCTTACATAATTAAGTTCTGAAAAAATTACCACAACTAGATTTGTGCATCCTCGCTCCTTTATATATCAAAACGAACAAAATTTTATTTTATGGACCACCAACTGAATTGCAGTTCTGCGTCATATCGTTTATTACATGTATTCATTCTACTTTTATTGATATAGACATCTGGTGTGTCTTGGTGACTATTGTGACGTCTTGGAAAATTGCGCGTTACCATGATAGAGCTTTGAGAGCGAATCGCAATAAACAAATCTGCAAGGCTCGCAATACGTTCTTCGATTTAAAATTTAATTCTCCGTGTTGCCAAGTGCAAAATAATTCGTGACGATAAAAGGCGATTGTAAATCGGAACGTGGAATAGTGATCTATTCATCTATGTAATTATACAGCCCTCTACATATTGAAAGCTGGATAAATCTATTTCAAACACACATACTAACTGGATACATGATTCAAATAATATGATTTCAACATCAAATTTCATTCGGTAAACGTGGCAAAGCGCAGCTCAAGTTGGACTCGAGATCATCTTGGTGTTGGTTCGAATCCAAGCAGGGTATGTATTTTTTTTTTTTTTCTTCCTTGTTTTTCTTTTTTTATTCATTTATTCCTTCCTTACATAATTAATTTATATATATATATCAAAACGAACAAAATTTTATTTTATGGACCACCAACTGAATTGCAGTTCTGCGTCATATCGTCTATTACATGTATTCATTCTACTTTTATTGATATAGACATCTGGTGTGTCTTGGAGACTATTGTGACGTCTTGGAAAATTGCGCGTTGCCATGATAAAGCTTTGAGAGCGAATCGCAATAAACAAATCTGCAAGGCTCGCAATACGTTCTTCGATTTAAAATTTAATTCTCCGTGTTGCCAAGTGCAAAATAATTCGTGACGATAAAAGGCGATTGTCAATCAGAACGTGGAATAGTGATCTATTCATCTATGTAATTATACAGCCCTCTACATATTGAAAGCTGGATAAATCTATTTCAAACACACATACTAACTGGATACATGATTCAAATAATATGATTTCAACATCAAATTTCGTTCGGTAAACGTGGCAAGGCGCAGCTCAAGTTGGACTCAAGATCATCTTGGTGTTGGTTCGAATCCAAGCAGGGTATGTATTTCTTCTTTTTTTTCTCTTCCTTGTTTTTCTTTTTCTATTCATTTATTCCTTCCTTACATAATTAAGTTCTGAAAAAATTACCACAACTAGATTTGTGCATCGTCGCTCCTTTATATATCAAAACGAACAAAACTTTATTTTATGGACCACCAACTAAATTGCAGTTCTGCGTCATATCGTTTATTACATGTATTCATTCTACTTTTATTGATATAGACATCTGGTGTGTCTTGGAGACTATTGTGACGTCTTGGAAAATTGCGCGTTGCCATGATAAAGCTTTGAGAGCGAATCGCAATAAACAAATCTGCAAGGCTCGCAATACGTTCTTCGATTTAAAATTTAATTCTCCGTGTTGCCAAGTGCAAAATAATTCGTGACGATAAAAGGCGATTGTCAATCAGAACGTGGAATAGTGATCTATTCATCTATGTAATTATACAGCCCTCTACATATTGAAAGCTGGATAAATCTATTTCAAACACACATACTAACTGGATACATGATTCAAATAATATGATTTCAACATCAAATTTCGTTCGGTAAACGTGGCAAGGCACAGCTCAAGTTGGACTCGAGATCCTCTTGGTGTGGGTTCGAATCCCAGCAGGGTATGTAATTTTTTTTTTCACTTCCTTTTTTTCTTAATTCATTTATTCCTTCCTTACATAATTAAGTTCTGCACAAATTACAAAACTAGATTTGTGCATCCTCGCTCCTTTATATATCAAAATGAATAAAACTGTATTTTTGTTGTTTCCTTGTTTTTTGTTTTTATTCATTTATTCCTTCCTTACATAACTAATTTCTGAAAAAATTACCACAACTAGATTTGTGCATCCTCGCCCCTTTATATATCAAAACGAACAAAATTTTATTTTATGGACCACCAACTGAATTGCAGTTCTGCGTCATATCGTTTATTACATGTATTCATTCTACTTTTATTGATATAGACATCTGGTGTGTCTTGGAGACTATTGTGACGTCTTGGAAAATTGCGCGTTGCCATGATAAAGCTTTGAGAGCGAATCGCAATAAACAAATCTGCAAGGCTCGCAATACGTTCTTCGATTTAAAATTTAATTCTCCGTGTTGCCAAGTGCAAAATAATTCGTGACGATAAAAGGCGATTGTCAATCAGAACGTGGAATAGTGATCTATTCATCTATGTAATTATACAGCCCTCTACATATTGAAAGCTGGATAAATCTATTTCAAACACACATACTAACTGGATACATGATTCAAATAATATGATTTCAACATCAAATTTCGTTCGGTAAACGTGGCAAGGCACAGCTCAAGTTGGACTCGAGATCCTCTTGGTGTGGGTTCGAATCCCAGCAGGGTATGTAATTTTTTTTTTCACTTCCTTTTTTTCTTAATTCATTTATTCCTTCCTTACATAATTAAGTTCTGCACAAATTACAAAACTAGATTTGTGCATCCTCGCTCCTTTATATATCAAAATGAATAAAACTGTATTTTTGTTGTTTCCTTGTTTTTTGTTTTTATTCATTTATTCCTTCCTTACATAACTAATTTCTGAAAAAATTACCACAACTAGATTTGTGCATCCTCGCCCCTTTATATATCAAAACGAACAAAATTTTATTTTATGGACCACCAACTGAATTGCAGTTCTGCGTCATATCGTTTATTACATGTATTCATTCTACTTTTATTGATATAGACATCTGGTGTGTCTTGGAGACTATTGTGACGTCTTGGAAAATTGCGCGTTGCCATGATAAAGCTTTGAGAGCGAATCGCAATAAACAAATCTGCAAGGCTCGCAATACGTTCTTCGATTTAAAATTTAATTCTCCGTGTTGCCAAGTGCAAAATAATTCGTGACGATAAAAGGCGATTGTCAATCAGAACGTGGAATAGTGATCTATTCATCTATGTAATTATACAGCCCTCTACATATTGAAAGCTGGATAAATCTATTTCAAACACACATACTAACTGGATACATGATTCAAATAATATGATTTCAACATCAAATTTCGTTCGGTAAACGTGGCAAGGCGCAGCTCAAGTTGGACTCGAGATCTTCTTGGTGTGTGTTCGAATCCCAGCAGGGTATGTAATTTTTTTTTTTCACTTCCTTGTTTTTCTTAATTCATTTATTCCTTCCTTACATAATTAAGTTCTGCACAAATTACAAAACTAGATTTGTGCATCCTCGCTCCTTTATATATCAAAATGAATAAAACTGTATTTTTGTTGTTTCCTTGTTTTTTGTTTTTATTCATTTATTCCTTCCTTACATAATTAAGTTCTGAAAAAATTACCACAACTAGATTTGTGCATCCTCGCTCCATTATATATCAAAACGAACAAAATTTTATTTTATGGACCACCAACTGAATTGCAGTTCTGCGTCATATCGTTTATTACATGTATTCATTCTACTTTTATTGATATAGACATCTGGTGTGTCTTGGTGACTATTGTGACGTCTTGGAAAATTGCGCGTTACCATGATAGAGCTTTGAGAGCGAATCGCAATAAACAAATCTGCAAGGCTCGCAATACGTTCTTCGATTTAAAATTTAATTCTCCGTGTTGCCAACTGCAAAATAATTCGTGACGATAAAAGGCGATTGTCAATCGGAACGTGGAATAGTGATCTATTCATCTATGTAATTATACAGCCCTCTACATATTGAAAGCTGGATAAATCTATTTCAAAAACACATACTAACTGGATACATGATTCAAATAATATGATTTCAACATCAAATTTCATTCGGTAAACGTGGCAAAGCGCAGCTCAAGTTGGACTAAAGATCATCTTGGTGTTGGTTCGAATCCAAGCAGGGTATGTATTTATTTTTTTTTGTCTTCCTTGTTTTTCTTTTTTTTATTCATTTATTCCTTCCTTACATAATTAAGTTCTGAAAAAATTACCACAACTAGATTTGTGCATCCTCGCTCCTTTATATATCAAAACGAACAAAATTTTATTTTATGGAGCACCAACTGAATTGCAGTTCTGCGTCATATCGTTTATTACATGTATTCATTCTACTTTTATTGATATAGACATCTGGTGTATCTTGGTGAATATTGTGACGTCTTGGAAAATTGCGCGTTACCATGATAGAGCTTTGAGAGCGAATCGCAATAAACAAATCTGCAAGGCTCGCAATACGTTCTTCGATTTAAAATTTAATTCTCCGTGTTGCCAAGTGCAGAATAATTCGTGACGATAAAAGGCGATTGTCAATCGGAACGTGGAATAGTGATCTATTCATCTATGTAATTATACAGCCCTCTACATATTGAAAGCTGGATAAATCTATTTCAAACACACATACTAACTGGATACATGATTCAAATAATATGATTTCAACATCAAATTTCATTCGGTAAACGTGGCAAAGCGCAGCTCAAGTTGGACTCAAGATCATCTTGGTGTTGGTTCGAATCCAAGCAGGGTATGTATTTTTATTTTTTGTCTTCCTTGTTTTTTCTTTTTTATTCATTTATTTCTTCCTTACATAATTAATTTATATATATATATCAAAACGAACAAAATTTTATTTTATGGACCACAAACTGAATTGCAGTTCTGCGTCATATCGTTTATTACATGTATTCATTCTACTTTTATTGATAATTATAGACATCCTGTGTGTCTTGGAGACTATTGTGACGTCTTGGAAAATTGCGCGTTGCCATGATAAAGCTTTGAGAGCGAATCGCAATAAACAAATCTGCAAGGCTCGCAATACGTTCTTCGATTTAAAATGTAATTCTCCGTGTTGCCAAGTGCAAAATAATTCGTGACGATAAAAGGCGATTGTCAATCAGATCGTGGAATAGTGATCTATTCATCTATGTAATTATACAGCCCTCTACATATTGAAAGCTGGATAAATCTATTTCAAACACACATACTAACTGGATACATGATTCAAATAATATGATTTCAACATCAAATTTCGTTTGGTAAACGTGGCAAGGCGCAGCTCAAGTTGGACTCGAGATCTTCTAGGTGTGTGTTCGAATCCCAGCAGGGTATGTAATTTTTTTTTTTCACTTCCTTGTTTTTCTTAATTCATTTATTCCTTCCTTACATAATTAAGTTCTGCACAAATTACAAAACTAGATTTGTGCATCCTCGCTCCTTTATATATCAAAACGAATAAAACTGTATTTTTGTTGTTTCCTTGTTTTTTGTTTTTATTCATTTATTCCTTCCTTACATAATTAAGTTCTGAAAAAATTACCACAACTAGATTTGTGCATCGTCGCTCCTTTATAAATCAAAACGAAACAAACTTTATTTTATGGACCACCAACTAAATTGCAGTTCTGCGTCATATCGTTTATTACATGTATTCATTCTACTTTTATTGATATAGACATCTGGTGTGTCTTGGAGACTATTGTGACGTCTTGGAAAATTGCGCGTTGCCATGATAAAGCTTTGAGAGCGAATCGCAATAAACAAATCTGCAAGGCTCGCAATACGTTCTTCGATTTAAAATTTAATTCTCCGTGTTGCCAAGTGCAAAATAATTCGTGACGATAAAAGGCGATTGTCAATCGGAACGTGGAATAGTGATCTATTCATCTATGTAATTATACAGCCCTCTACATATTGAAAGCTGGATAAATCTATTTCAAACACACATACTAACTGGATACATGATTCAAATAATATGATTTCAACATCAAATTTCGTTCGGTAAACGTGGCAAAGCGCAGCTCAAATTGGACTCAAGATCATCTTGGTGTTGGTTCGAATCCAAGCAGGGTATGTAATTTTTTTTTTTCACTTCCTTGTTTTTCTTAATTCATTTATTCCTTCCTTACATAATTAAGTTCTGCACAAATTACAAAACTAGATTTGTGCATCCTCGCTCCTTTATATATCAAAATGAATAAAACTGTATTTTTGTTGTTTCCTTGTTTTTTGTTTTTTATTCATTTATTCATTCCTTACATAATTAAGTTCTGAAAAAATTACCACAACTAGATTTGTGCATCGTCGCTCCTTTATATATCAAAACGAACAAAACTTTATTTTATGGACCACCAACTAAATTGCAGTTCTGCGTCATATCGTTTATTACATGTATTCATTCTACTTTTATTGATATAGACATCTGGTGTGTCTTGGAGACTATTGTGACGTCTTGGAAAATTGCGCGTTGCCATGATAAAGCTTTGAGAGCGAATCGCAATAAACAAATCTGCAAGGCTCGCAATACGTTCTTCGATTTAAAATTTAATTCTCCGTGTTGCCAAGTGCAAAATAATTCGTGACGATAATAGGCGATTGTCAATCGGAACGTGGAATAGTGATCTATTCATCTATGTAATTATACTGCCCTCTACATCATACATCTACATATTGAAAGCTGGATAAATCTATTTCAAACACACATACTAACTGGATACATGATTCAAATAATATGATTTCAACATCAAATTTCGTTCGGTAAACGTGGCAAGGCGCAGCTCAAGTTGGACTCGAGATCCTCTAGGTGTGGGTTCGAATCCCAGCAGGGTATGTAATTTTTTTTGTTCACTTCCTTGTTTATTTTTAATTCAATTATTCCTTCCTTACATAATTAAGTTCTGCACAAATTACAAAACTAGATGTGTGCATCCTCGCTCCTTTATATATCAAAACGAATAAAACTGTATTTTTGTTGTTTCCTTGTTTTTTTTCTCATTCATTTATTCCTTCCTTACATAATTAAGTTCTGAAAGAATTACCACAACTAGATTTGTGCATCGTCGCTCCTTTATAGTGATCTATTCATCTATGTAATTATACTGCCCTCTACATCATACATCTACATATTGAAAGCTGGATAAATCTATTTCAAACACACATACTAACTGGATACATGATTCAAATAATATGATTTCAACATCAAATTTCGTTCGGTAAACGTGGCAAAGCGCAGCTCAAGTTGGACTCAAGATCCTCTTGGTGTTGGTTCGAATCCCAGCAGGGGTATGTATTTTTTTTTTTCTTCCTTGTTTTTCTTTTTTTATTCATTTATTCCTTCCTTACATAATTAAGTTCTGCACAAATTACAAAACTAGATTTGTGCATCCTCGCTCCTTTATATATCAAAACGAATGAAACTGTATTTTTGTTGTTTCCTTGTTTTTTGTTCTCATTCATTTATTCCTTCCTTACATAATTAAGTTCTGAAAGAATTACCACAACTAGATTTGTGCATCGTCGCTCCTTTATATATCAAAACGAACTAAACTTTATTTTATGGACCACCAACTAAATTGC
This sequence comes from Echinarachnius parma, assembly GCA_037951105.1. Lineage (NCBI taxonomy): Eukaryota > Metazoa > Echinodermata > Echinoidea > Clypeasteroida > Echinarachniidae > Echinarachnius > Echinarachnius parma. The sequence goes on from JBAMJV010001721.1 coordinate 197,631, forward strand.
AGTTCTGCGTCATATCGTTTATTACATGTATTCATTCTACTTTTATTGATTTAGACTTCTGGTGTGTCTTGGTGACTATTGTGACGTCTTGGAAATTTGCGCGTTACCATGATAGAGCTTTGAGAGCGAATAGCAATAAACAAATCTGCAAGGCTCGCAATACGTTCTTCGATTTAAAATGTAATTCTCCTTGTTGCCAAGTGCAAACTAATTCATGACGATAATAAGCGATTGTCAATCGGAACGTGTAATAGTGATCTATTCATATATGTAATTATACTGCCCTCTAAATCATATATCTACATATTGAAAGCTGGATAAAACTATTTCAAACACACATACTAACTGGATACACGATTCAAATAATATGATTTCAACATCAAATTTGTTCGGTAAACGTGGCAAGGCGCAACTCAAGTTGGACTCGAGTTCCTCTTGGTGTGGGTTCGAATCCCAGCCGGGTATTTTTTTTTTAAATTTCCGTTGTTTGTTTTTTTGATTTATCTATTCCTTCTTTACAAAATATTATCTGCAAAAACATTACAAAAACACAATTTGTGCATCCTCGCTCCTTTATATATCAAAACGAACAAAACTTTATTTTATGGACCACCAACTAAATTGCAGTTCTGCGTCATATCGTTTATTACATGTATTCATTCTACTTTTATTGATATAGACATCTGGTGTATCTTGGTGAATATTGTGACGTCTTGGAAAATTGCGCGTTACCATGATAGAGCTTTGAGAGCGAATCGCAATAAACAAATCTGCAAGGCTCGCAATACGTTCTTCGATTTAAAATTTAATTCTCCGTGTTGCCAAGTGCAAAATAATTCGTGACGATAAAAGGCGATTGTCAATCGGAACGTGGAATAGTGATCTATTCATCTATGTAATTATACTGCCCTCTACATCATACATCTACATATTGAAAGCTGGATAAATCTATTTCAAACACACATACTAACTGGATACATGATTCAAATAATATGATTTCAACATCAAATTTCGTTCGGTAAACGTGGCAAGGCGCAGCTCAAGTTGGACTCGAGATCCTCTTGGTGTGGGTTCGAATCCCAGCAGGATATGTAATTTTTTTTTTTCACTTCCTTTTTTTTCTTAATTCATTTATTCCTTCCTTACATAATTAAGTTCTGCACAAATTACAAAACTAGATTTGTGCATCCTCGCTCCTTTATATATCAAAATGAATAAAACTGTATTTTTGTTGTTTCCTTGTGTAATGAGTTGACTCGTACTCATCAATAAACAGTCAGTTCAGCCATATCAGTTCAGCTTCCAAGTTATCTTTGTTAGAGTACTGCTGTATTCAGTTTACTGTACTGGTGTGTATTTTGTGTGTGTCTATGTATAGTTGTATACATGCAGTGTGTAGTATGAGTGTGTATCTATACATACATTGTGTACTGTAATATTGGCAACATGCTATGCCTCACAAGATGCAATACATCACATCCCCCTTTTCATCATAAAGAAATTATGTCCCGAAATATTCAAAGTCCCAAAAATATCAAAATATCTTAAAGTCCAAAAGTTCTCAAAATGTTTATGTCCAAAAGTTCTCGCCGCTATTCTTAATTGTTTTTCTGTTCCCAAAACTTTATCAATAAGAAAGCTTATCTGGCTTCCTAACGTGGCGTCCACTGCGAGTAGTATGTGGACTCTTCACCACCGGAGGGGTATTTGGACTCAGTGATGGGTGATGGAATTTGACATCACGGGATGGATTCGGCACATCCACAGACGGACCGGGTGTGTCCTTGGATCGTGGTTCGTTGTCAAAGTGGATTCGCCTAGGTTCGACATCGTCGAGGTGACGTCGATTTCTGCGCAAGACACCTCCATTTGGCGTCTCAACGAGGTAAGACCGTGGTTCCCGACACTGCTCACGAACGGTAGCTGGGAACCAGTGTCCTGTCTTGTGGTCCTGGACTCTGACGAGTTGACCTGGTGTGAGAGGTTGCAGATCATGAGCAGTCTTGCCATGATGGAACTTCTGTGTCTCTTGTCTCCGCTGCATACGATGGTAGACTTCATCGCGAGCCGGAGCACGGTTGCGGATCCTTGTTGGAAGGTTGTCCTTCATCTTCCTGCCGTATAGAAGCTCTGCCGGGTTAGGAATCTCGCTGTCAATGGGGGTGGCACGGATGCAAAGAAGTGCCATGTTGGGATCAATGTTACTCGCTTTGGCTTTCTTGAGCACGTTCTTCACCGTCTGGATGCTACGCTCGATGAAGCCATTGGACTGCGGGTAGTGCGGTGAAGATGTGACATGGCAGAATCCCCACTGTGTACTGAAGTCCTTGTACACTGCTGAGTCGTACTGTCTGCCATTGTCACTGATGACGCGATCTGGGACTCCCTGCTCGGCGAATATCTGCTTAGTCGCGTTGACTACAGCTGCGCTCGTGCATTCTCTCGGCAACTTACGAATGAAGGGGAATTTGGAGTAGTAGTCGCAGATGATCAGGAAGTTGTCTCCTTCAAAATAGAAGAGATCTGTACCAACCACTTGCCAAGGTCGGCTGGGAACCTCGTGTTGCAATAGGCTCTCAGAGGGATTGGAGGGCCTGTAAGTCCTGCAAACTGAACAGTTCGCTGCTGTCGCCTCGATGTCTTGGTTGATGGAAGGCCAGTAGACTGCGCCTTTGGCCCGTAGTCGCATCTTCTCTGTGCCCTGGTGCCCTTCATGTAATTTGGACATGATGTAGGATCGCATACGTCCGGGAATAACGATGCGTTCTCCCTTCAAGATCAGGCCATCCTCTACTGACAACTCATCTCTAAATGGCCAGAACGACTGTAACAGTTTTGGAACATCACGTCTCTGTTCCGGCCAGCCATGGACGATCACGTCGCGCAGGGCAGCAAGATCCGGATCATTCGAAGTCTCCTGTCGCAGCTGGCTGAGACGATCAGGGGAGAATTGGACGAAGTGTATCATGAGATCGAGTTCAATGTGGTCGTTGTCCTTGACAGGCGAGCGTGACAGGCAGTCTGCCTCTTGGACATCCTTTCCTGGGCAGTACTTGATTCTCATGTCGTATGGCTGCAAACGCATTATCATCCTTTGGAGGCGAGGGGGTGCAGCTGTGAGAGACTTGCGGAGAATCATTTCCAAAGGCTTGTGGTCTGAGTGGACCGTGAACTGCCTGCCGTATACGTACGTGCGGAATCTTTCACATCCGAAGACCACCGCGAGAAGCTCCCGTTCGATATTTGCATACCGCTTCTCTGTATCACTGAGCGATTTTGATGCGTATGCGATTGGCTTGTTGTCTTGCATCAGGGTGGCACCTAACCCATGCATCGATGCATCAACTTGGATCAATGTGTTTTTCGTGCTGTCGAAGTATGCGAGTGTTGCGTCCTTGCAAATTCGGTCGCGTAGATCGTCAAAAGCACGCTGATGTGACTGTGTCCACACGAAGACTGCCTCTTCTTTAAGTAGCTCTCTGAGGCTGGCAGTCTGGGATGACAAGTTGGGGATGAAGGAGCTGAGAAAAGTCACCATTCCCATGAACTCGCGAAGCTGAGTCTTGTTCTCTGGTGGTGCCATCGACTTGATTGAGTCCACCTTCTTGGGATCTGGGTGGACCCCTTGTGCGTCATATACTTGACCAAAGAATTCAATCCTTGGAGCCTTGATCAAGCATTTCTGGCTGTTGAACTGCAGACCACGCTCACTTGCGACGCGCATCAGGCCATGGAGGTTCCTGGCATGTTCCGCTTCAGTTGCTCCAAAGACAATGATGTCATCGGCGATTCCTATGACGCCACTGCAGCCTTCCAGAATCTGGTCCATTCTCTGCTGGAAGAAGTCCTGTGACACAGATAACCCAAAAGGCATCCGGGTGTACCTGTATCGACCAAACGGGCTGTTAAAGGTCGTCAAGAATGAGCTCTCCTGGTCCAACTTGATAGACCAATATCCGCTCTTGGCGTCGAGCTTGCTGAAGTACCGAGATCCTGCTAGCTTGTGAGTGATCTCTTCTGTCGTGATTGTGCGATAGTGACAACGCTGTATAGCTTGATTCAGTTCTTTTGGGTCCAGGCAGACTCGCAGGCTTCCGTTTCCTTTGCGGGCAATAACCATACTGTTGACCCACTGTGTCGGTTCCGTAACCTTTGCGATCACTCCTTGTGCTTCCATACTGTCCAGTTCCCGCTTGAGCTCATCACGGATGTGGATTGGACAGCGGCGTGGAGCATGAATCACAGGCTGAATGTCTGACTTGAGAGTGATGTGGCATTCACCTTCAAACTCTCCAATATGATCAAACTGCCTGGGGTATTGTCGGATCAGTTCCTCTGTTGAATTCAGATCTGTCGAAGTAGTGCGCTTGATATTGCTGATATTCGTGTGCATTGTTACCAGCTTCAATTGCACTGATGTTTTCAGTCCTATGATAGCAGGTCCCTCGGATTCAACTACGTAGAACACATCCGTGGACCATGGAGAATTGTTGTACCTGCAGGGTAGCACTATCGACCCGTAATGCTTGATCTGCGTTCCATTGTATGCCGTCAGCTTGGCATTAGTGTTGCGTACGAAACTCGGCTCAGGAAACCCATCGGCTGTGAGATGATTTGGATACATCCCGCGAAACATGCGTACGGGCAAAGTGTTCCCTTCGGCACCTGTATCAACCTTTGACCGGATTCGGGCTGTCCTCTGCCCTTCAAACTTGATTTCAACATACGTCATTGCAGAATCAGATCTGTCATCTTTGTCCACGGCACTTATGTTTGAAACAACAATCTCTTCAAAACTCAGAGCATCGAATACCTCCTCAAGTTGGGCAGTATGCGTGGTGTCGTCAATGGTATCCACTCTCTGGTGCTGCTGATTTCTATATGAGTTTTGTCGCTGACGTGGAGGGTCACGACGGGTAGGACGATTGGCTGGTTGCTTTGAAACAGACCGTGACCGACAGAACTTCTGCCAATGATTTTGCTTGCCACATTTCTTGCACACGGTACCAAACGCTGGACAAATGTGACGTGGCTGTCGAGGATGATGGCGTCCACAGCTCTGACATGCACTTTGCTGAGGACGGGTTGCTATTGCATCAACCGCTTTGTTGTCTGGTTGCATGCGGGCTAGCTGTGCCATATGAGTTTGTGATGCTTCGTAAGTTCTCGCAATTTCCAGTGCGTTTTCCAGTGTCAGGGATTTGTCTTTCCCCAACAAGTCCTTCTGTATGTCAGTGTACCTTGTACCAGCGATGAACTGCTCAATAACACGCTCTTGGAACTCCATATTATCACGGAAATCACAGGTGTATGCGTGCAGCTTCAGGCGCGACATGAAATCATTCGCAGTTTCTCTCTCCTGCTGAACAAATTTCTGTAGATACAGTCTGGCCACTCGGAAGTTGGATTTTGGCTGAAGTTGGCTCTCAAACTTGCTCCATACCACTGCAGGATCCTTCTTGTTTTCTTCAGAAAGGCCCCATGAGTTGTAGAGCTTGAGTCCAGTTGCCCCAGCAAACAACAAAACGTGGTCAACTTGCTTGGTTTCGGTAACATTCTTCACAGAGAAATAAAGTTCACATTGTTGGTGAAAAATCTTAATAGCACTTGACCTATCTGGGTCATTCCAGTCCATACGAGGTGTAATTGACTCAGTCATTGTTCACTCTCAGTTCACTCTCAAGGCAAAACGATTGTAGCATATAATAATGTGTACTTACACAAAAATGCACATATGGGACTGTATGATGCACTGCAGAAGAATCCTATGAACTGGCACAGGTGCAAAGCAATAAAAGTCCTCAAATTTCACAATGCCTTGGGGTGTGGCTAGGTTCAGTGCTGCCACCATGTAATGAGATGACTCGTACTCATCAATAAACAGTCAGTTCAGCCATATCAGTTCAGCTTCCAAGTTATCTTTGTTAGGGTACTGCTGTATTCAGTTTACTGTACTGGTGTGTATTCTGTGTGTGTATATGTATAGTTGTATACATGCAGTGTGTAGTATGAGTGTGTATCTATACATACATTGTGTACTGTAATATTGGCAACATGCTATGCCTCACAAGATGCAATACATCACACCTTGTTTTTTGTTTTTATTCATTTATTCCTTCCTTACATAGTTAAGTTCTGAAAAAATTACCACAACTAGATTTGTGCATCCTCGCTCCTTTATATATCAAAACGAACAAAATTTTATTTTATGGACCACCAACTGAATTGCAGTTCTGCGTCATATCGTTTATTACATGTATTCATTCTACTTTTATTGATATAGACATCTGGTGTGTCTTGGTGACTATTGTGACGTCTTGGAAAATTGCGCGTTACCATGATAGAGCTTTGAGAGCGAATCGCAATAAACAAATCTGCAAGGCTCGCAATACGTTCTTCGATTTAAAATTTAATTCTCCGTGTTGCCAAGTGCAAAATAATTCGTGACGATAAAAGGCGATTGTCAATCGGAACGTGGAATAGTGATCTATTCATCTATGTAATTATACAGCCCTCTACATATTGAAAGCTGGATAAATCTATTTCAAACACACATACTAACTGGATACATGATTCAAATAATATGATTTCAACATCAAATTTCATTCGGTAAACGTGGCAAGGCGCAGCTCAAGTTGGACTCGAGATCCTCTTGGTGTTGGTTCGAATCCAAGCAGGGTATGTATTTATTTATTTTTGTCTTCCTTGTTTTTCTTTTTTTATTCATTTATTCCTTCCTTACATAATTAAGTTCTGAAAAAATTACCACAACTAGATTTGTGCATCGTCGCTCCTTTATATATCAAAACGAACAAAACTTTATTTTATGGACCACCCACTAAATTGCAGTTCTGCGTCATATCGTTTATTACATGTATTCATTCTACTTTTATTGATATAGACATCTGGTGTGTCTTGGAGACTATTGTGACGTCTTGGAAAATTGCGCGTTGCCATGATAAAGCTTTGAGAGCGAATCGCAATAAACAAATCTGCAAGGCTCGCAATACGTTCTTCGATTTAAAATTTAATTCTCCGTGTTGCCAAGTGCAAAATAATTCGTGACGATAAAAGGCGATTGTCAATCAGAACGTGGAATAGTGATCTATTCATCTATGTAATTATACAGCCCTCTACATATTGAAAGCTGGATAAATCTATTTCAAACACACATACTAACTGGATACATGATTCAAATAATATGATTTCAACATCAAATTTTGTTCGGTAAACGTGGCAAGGCGCAGCTCAAGTTGGACTCGAGATCCTCTTGGTGTGGGTTCGAATCCCAGCAGGATATGTAATTTTTTTTTTTCACTTCCTTTTTTTTCTTAATTCATTTATTCCTTCCTTACATAATTAAGTTCTGCACAAATTACAAAACTAGATTTGTGCATCCTCGCTCCTTTATATATCAAAATGAATAAAACTGTATTTTTGTTGTTTCCTTGTTTTTTGTTTTTATTCATTTATTCCTTCCTTACATAATTAAGTTCTGAAAAAATTACCACAACTAGATTTGTGCATCGTCGCTCCTTTATATATCAAAACGAACAAAACTTTATTTTATGGACCACCAACTAAATTGCAGTTCTGCGTCATATCGTTTATTACATGTATTCATTCTACTTTTATTGATATAGACATCTGGTGTGTCTTGGAGACTATTGTGACGTCTTGGAAAATTGCGCGTTGCCATGATAAAGCTTTGAGAGCGAATCGCAATAAACAAATCTGCAAGGCTCGCAATACGTTCTTCGATTTAAAATTTAATTCTCCGTGTTGCCAAGTGCAAAATAATTCGTGACGATAAAAGGCGATTGTCAATCAGAACGTGGAATAGTGATCTATTCATCTATGTTATTATACAGCCCTCTACATATTGAAAGCTGGATAAATCTATTTCAAACACATACAATACTAACTAGATACATGATTCAAATAATATGATTTCAACATCAAATTTCGTTCGGTAAACGTGGCAAGGCGCAGCTCAAGTTGGACTCGAGATCCTCTTGGTGTGGGTTCGAATCCCAGCAGGGTATGTAATTTTTTTTTTTCACTTCCTTTTTTTTCTTAATTCATTTATTCCTTCCTTACATAATTAAGTTCTGCACAAATTACAAAACTAGATTTGTGCATCCTCGCTCTTTTATATATCAAAATGAATAAAACTGTATTTTTGTTGTTTCCTTGTTTTTTGTTTTTATTCATTTATTCCTTCCTTACATAATTAAGTTCTGAAAAAATTACCACAACTAGATTTGTGCATCCTCGCTCCTTTATATATCAAAACGAACACAATTTTATTTTATGGACCACCAACTGAATTGCAGTTCTGCGTCATATCGTTTATTACATGTATTCATTCTACTTTTATTGATATAGACATCTGGTGTGTCTTGGTGACTATTGTGACGTCTTGGAAAATTTCGCGTTACCATGATAGAGCTTTGAGAGCGAATCGCAATAAACAAATCTGCAAGGCCCGCAATACGTTCTTCGATTTAAAATTTAATTCTCCGTGTTGCCAAGTGCAAAATAATTCGTGACGATAAAAGGCGATTGTCAATCGGAACGTGGAATAGTGATCTATTCATCTATGTAATTATACAGCCCTCTACATATTGAAAGCTGGATAAATCTATTTCAAACACACATACTAACTGGATACATGATTCAAATAATATGATTTCAACATCAAATTTCATTCGGTAAACGTGGCAAAGCGCAGCTCAAGTTGGACTCAAGATCATCTTGGTGTTGGTTCGAATCCAAGCAGGGTATGTATTTTTATTTTTTTGTCTTCCTTGTTTTTCTTTTTTTATTCATTTATTCCTTCCTTACATAATTAATTTATATATATATATCAAAACGAACAAAATTTTATTTTATGGACCACCAACTGAATTGCAGTTCTGCGTCATATCGTTTATTACATGTATTCATTCTACTTTTATTGATATAGACATCTGGTGTGTCTTGGAGACTATTGTGACGTCTTGGAAAATTGCGCGTTGCCATGATAAAGCTTTGAGAGCGAATCGCAATAAACAAATCTGCAAGGCTCGCAATACGTTCTTCGATTTAAAATTTAATTCTCCGTCTTGCCAAGTGCAAAATAATTCGTGACGATAAAAGGCGATTGTCAATCAGAACGTGGAATAGTGATCTATTCATCTATGTAATTATACAGCCCTCTACATATTGAAAGCTGGATAAATCTATTTCAAACACACATACTAACTGGATACATGATTCAAATAATATGATTTCAACATCAAATTTCGTTCGGTAAACGTGGCAAGGCGCAGCTCAAGTTGGACTCGAGATCTTCTTGGTGTGTGTTCGAATCTCAGCAGGGTATGTAATTTTTTTTTTCACTTCCTTGTTTTTCTTAATTCATTTATTCCTTCCTTACATAATTAAGTTCTGCACAAATTACAAAACTAGATTTGTGCATCCTCGCTCCTTTATATATCAAAACGAATAAAACTGTATTTTTGTTGTTTCCTTGTTTTTTGTTTTTATTCATTTATTCCTTCCTTACATAATTAAGTTCTGAAAAAATTACCACAACTAGATTTGTGCATCGTCGCTCCTTTATATATCAAAACGAACAAAACTTTATTTTATGGACCACCAACTAAATTGCAGTTCTGCGTCATATCGTTTATTACATGTATTCATTCTACTTTTATTGATATAGACATCTGGTGTGTCTTGGAGACTATTGTGACGTCTTGGAAAATTGCGCGTTGCCATGATAAAGCTTTGAGAGCGAATCGCAATAAACAAATCTGCAAGGCTCGCAATACGTTCTTCGATTTAAAATTTAATTCTCCGTGTTGCCAAGTGCAAAATAATTCGTGACGATAAAAGGCGATTGTCAATCGGAACGTGGAATAGTGATCTATTCATCTATGTAATTATACAGCCCTCTACATATTGAAAGCTGGATAAATCTATTTCAAACACACATACTAACTGGATACATGATTCAAATAATATGATTTCAACATCAAATTTCGTTCGGTGAACGTGGCAAGGCGCAGCTCAATTTTGACTCGAGATCCTCTTGGTGTGAGTTCGAATCCCAGCAGGGTATGTAATTATTTTTTTTCACTTCCTTGTTTTTCTTAATTCATTTATTCCTTCCTTACATAATTAAGTTCTGCACAAATTACAAAACTAGATTTGTGCATCCTCGCTCCTTTATATATCAAAATGAATAAAACTGTATTTTTGTTGTTTCCTTGTTTTTTGTTTTTATTCATTTATTCCTTCCTTACATAATTAAGTTCTGAAAAAATTACCACAACTAGATTTGTGCATCGTCGCTCCTTTATATATCAAAACGAACAAAATTTTATTTTATGGACCACCAACTGAATTGCAGTTCTGCGTCATATCGTTTATTACATGTATTCATTCTACTTTTATTGATATAGACATCTGGTGTGTCTTGGAGACTATTGTGACGTCTTGGGAAATTGCGCGTTGCCATGATAAAGCTTTGAGAGCGAATCGCAATAAACAAATCTGCAAGGCTCGCAATACGTTCTTCGATTTAAAATTTAATTCTCCGTGTTGCCAAGTGCAAAATAATTCGTGACGATAAAAGGCGATTGTCAATCAGAACGTGGAATAGTGATCTATTCATCTATGTAATTATACAGCCCTCTACATATTGAAAGCTGGATAAATCTATTTCAAACACACATACTAACTGGATACATGATTCAAATAATATGATTTCAACATCAGATTTCGTTCGGTAAACGTGGCAAAGCGCAGCTCAAGTTGGACTCAAGATCATCTTGGTGTTGGTTCGAATCCAAGCAGGGTATGTATTTATTTATTTTTGTCTTCCTTGTTTTTCTTTTTTTATTCATTTATTCCTTCCTTACATAATTAAGTTCTGAAAAAATTACCACAACTAGATTTGTGCATCGTCGCTCCTTTATATATCAAAACGAACAAAACTTTATTTTATGGACCACCAACTAAATTGCAGTTCTGCGTCATGTCGTTTATTACATGTATTCATTCTACTTTTATTGATATAGACATCTGGTGTGTCTTGGAGACTATTGTGACGTCTTGGAAAATTGCGCGTTGCCATGATAAAGCTTTGAGAGCGAATCGCAATAAACAAATCTGCAAGGCTCGCAATACGTTCTTCGATTTAAAATGTAATTCTCCGTGTTGCCAAGTGCAAAATAATTCGTGACGATAAAAGGCGATTGTCAATCAGATCGTGGAATAGTGATCTATTCATCTATGTAATTATACAGCCCTCTACATATTGAAAGCTGGATAAATCTATTTCAAACACACATACTAACTGGATACATGATTCAAATAATATGATTTCAACATCAAATTTCGTTTGGTAAACGTGGCAAGGCGCAGCTCAAGTTGGACTCGAGATCTTCTTGGTGTGTGTTCGAATCCCAGCAGGGTATGTAATTTTTTTTTTTCACTTCCTTGTTTTTCTTAATTCATTTATTCCTTCCTTACATAATTAAGTTCTGCACAAATTACAAAACTAGATTTGTGCATCCTCGCTCCTTTATATATCAAAATGAATGAAACTGTATTTTTGTTGTTTCCTTGTTTTTTGTTTTTATTCATTTATTCCTTCCTTACATAATTAAGTTCTGAAAAAATTACCACAACTAAATTTGTGCATCGTCGCTCCTTTATATATCAAAACGAACAAAACTTTATTTTATGGACCACCAACTAAATTGCAGTTCTGCGTCATATCGTTTATTACATGTATTCATTCTACTTTTATTGATATAGACATCTGGTGTGTCTTGGAGACTATTGTGACGTCTTGGAAAATTGCGCGTTGCCATGATAAAGCTTTGAGAGCGAATCGCAATAAACAAATCTGCAAGGCTCGCAATACGTTCTTCGATTTAAAATTTAATTCTCCGTGTTGCCAAGTGCAAAATAATTCGTGACGATAAAAGGCGATTGTCTATCGGAACGTGGAATAGTGATCTATTCATCTATGTAATTATACAACCCTCTACATATTGAAAGCTGGATAAATCTATTTCAAACACACATACTAACTGGATACATGATTCAAATAATATGATTTCAACATCAAATTTCGTTCGGTAAACGTGGCAAAGCGCAGCTCAAGTTGGACTCAAGATCATCTTGGTGTTGGTTCGAATCCAAGCAGGGTATGTATTTTTTTTTTTTGTCTTCCTTGTTTTTTTTTTTTTTCATTTATTCCTTCCTTACATAATTAAGTTCTGAAAAAATTACCACAACTAGATTTGTGCATCGTCGCTCCTATTTATATCAAAACGAAAAAAACTTTATTTTATGGACCACCCACTAAATTGCAGTTCTGCGTCATATCGTTTATTACATGTATTCATTCTACTTTTATTGATATAGACATCTGGTGTGTCTTGGAGACTATTGTGACGTCTTGGAAAATTGCGCGTTGCCATGATAAAGCTTTGAGAGCGAATCGCAATAAACAAATCTGCAAGGCTCGCAATACGTTCTTCGATTTAAAATTTAATTCTCCGTGTTGCCAAGTGCAAAATAATTCGTGACGATAAAAGGCGATTGTCAATCAGAACGTGGAATAGTGATATATTCATCTATGTAATTATACAGCCCTCTACATATTGAAAGCTGGATAAATCTATTTCAAACACACATACTAACTGGATACATGATTCAAATAATATGATTTCAACATCAAATTTCGTTCGGTAAACGTGGCAAGGAGCAGCTCAAGTTGGACTCGAGATCCTCTTGGTGTGGGTTCGAATCCCAGCAGGATATGTAATTTTTTTTTTCACTTCCTTTTTTTTCTTAATTCATTTATTCCTTCCTTACATAATTAAGTTCTGCACAAATTACAAAACTAGATTTGTGCATCCTCGCTCCTTTATATATCAAAATGAATGAAACTGTATTTTTGTTGTTTCCTTGTTTTTTGTTTTTATTCATTTATTCCTTCCTTACATAATTAAGTTCTGAAAAAATTACCACAACTAAATTTGTGCATCGTCGCTCCTTTATATATCAAAACGAACAAAACTTTATTTTATGGACCACCAACTAAATTGCAGTTCTGCGTCATATCGTTTATTACATGTATTCATTCTACTTTTATTGATATAGACATCTGGTGTGTCTTGGAGACTATTGTGACGTCTTGGAAAATTGCGCGTTGCCATGATAAAGCTTTGAGAGCGAATCGCAATAAACAAATCTGCAAGGCTCGCAATACGTTCTTCGATTTAAAATTTAATTCTCCGTGTTGCCAAGTGCAAAATAATTCGTGACGATAAAAGGCGATTGTCTATCGGAACGTGGAATAGTGATCTATTCATCTATGTAATTATACAGCCCTCTACATATTGAAAGCTGGATAAATCTATTTCAAACACACATACTAACTGGATACATGATTCAAATAATATGATTTCAACATCAAATTTCGTTCGGTAAACGTGGCAAAGCGCAGCTCAAGTTGGACTCAAGATCATCTTGGTGTTGGTTCGAATCCAAGCAGGGTATGTATTTTTTATTTTTTTTTGTCTTCCTTGTTTTTCTTTTTTTATTCATTTATTCCTTCCTTACATAATTTATTTCTGAAAAAATTACCACAACTAGATTTGTGCATCGTCGCTCCTTTATATATCAAAACGAACAAAACTTTATTTTATGGACCACCAACTAAATTGCAGTTCTGCGTCATATCGTTTATTACATGTATTCATTCTACTTTTATTGATATAGACATCTGGTGTGTCTTGGAGACTATTGTGACGTCTTGGAAAATTGCGCGTTGCCATGATAAAGCTTTGAGAGCGAATCGCAATAAACAAATCTGCAAGGCTCGCAATACGTTCTTCGATTTAAAATTTAAATCTCCGTGTTGCCAAGTGTAAAATAATTCGTGACGATAAAAGGCGATTGTCAATCAGAACGTGGAATAGTGATCTATTCATCTATGTAATTATACAGCCCTCTACATATTGAAAGCTGGATAAATCTATTTCAAACACACATACTAACTGGATACATGATTCAAATAATATGATTTCAACATCAAATTTCGTTCGGTAAACGTGGCAAGGCGCAGCTCAAGTTGGACTCGAGATCCTCTTGGTGTGGGTTCGAATCCCAGCAGGGTATGTAATTTTTTTTTTCACTTCCTTTTTTTTCTTAATTCATTTATTCCTTCCTTACATAATTAAGTTCTGCACAAATTACAAAACTAGATTTGTGCATCCTCGCTCTTTTATATATCAAAATGAATAAAACTGTATTTTTGTTGTTTCCTTGTTTTTTGTTTTTATTCATTTATTCCTTCCTTACATAATTAAGTTCTGAAAAAATTACCACAACTAGATTTGTGCATCCTCGCTCCTTTATATATCAAAACGAACAAAATTTTATTTTATGGACCACCAACTGAATTGCAGTTCTGCGTCATATCGTTTATTACATGTATTCATTCTACTTTTATTGATATAGACATCTGGTGTGTCTTGGTGACTATTGTGACGTCTTGGAAAATTTCGCGTTACCATGATAGAGCTTTGAGAGCGAATCGCAATAAACAAATCTGCAAGGCCCGCAATACGTTCTTCGATTTAAAATTTAATTCTCCGTGTTGCCAAGTGCAAAATAATTCGTGACGATAAAAGGCGATTGTCAATCGGAACGTGGAATAGTGATCTATTCATCTATGTAATTATACAGCCCTCTACATATTGAAAGCTGGATAAATCTATTTCAAACACACATACTAACTGGATACATGATTCAAATAATATGATTTCAACATCAAATTTCATTCGGTAAACGTGGCAAAGCGCAGCTCAAGTTGGACTCAAGATCATCTTGGTGTTGGTTCGAATCCAAGCAGGGTATGTATTTTTATTTTTTTGTCTTCCTTGTTTTTCTTTTTTTATTCATTTATTCCTTCCTTACATAATTAATTTATATATATATATCAAAACGAACAAAATTTTATTTTATGGACCACCAACTGAATTGCAGTTCTGCGTCATATCGTTTATTACATGTATTCATTCTACTTTTATTGATATAGACATCTGGTGTGTCTTGGAGACTATTGTGACGTCTTGGAAAATTGCGCGTTGCCCTGATAAAGCTTTGAGAGCGAATCGCAATAAACAAATCTGCAAGGCTCGCAATACGTTCTTCGATTTAAAATTTAATTCTCCGTCTTGCCAAGTGCAAAATAATTCGTGACGATAAAAGGCGATCGTCAATCAGAACGTGGAATAGTGATCTATTCTACATATTGAAAGCTGGATAAATCTATTTCAAACACACATACTAACTGGATACATGATTCAAATAATATGATTTCAACATCAAATTTCGTTCGGTAAACGTGGCAAGGCGCAGCTCAAGTTGGACTCGAGATCTTCTTGGTGTGTGTTCGAATCTCAGCAGGGTATGTAATTTTTTTTTTCACTTCCTTGTTTTTCTTAATTCATTTATTCCTTCCTTACATAATTAAGTTCTGCACAAATTACAAAACTAGATTTGTGCATCCTCGCTCCTTTATATATCAAAACGAATAAAACTGTATTTTTGTTGTTTCCTTGTTTTTTGTTTTTATTCATTTATTCCTTCCTTACATAATTAAGTTCTGAAAAAATTACCACAACTAGATTTGTGCATCGTCGCTCCTTTATATATCAAAACGAACAAAACTTTATTTTATGGACCACAAACTAAATTGCAGTTCTGCGTCATATCGTTTATTACATGTATTCATTCTACTTTTATTGATATAGACATCTGGTGTGTCTTGGAGACTATTGTGACGTCTTGGAAAATTGCGCGTTGCCATGATAAAGCTTTGAGAGCGAATCGCAATAAACAAATCTGCAAGGCTCGCAATACGTTCTTCGATTTAAAATTTAATTCTCCGTGTTGCCAAGTGCAAAATAATTCGTGACGATAAAAGGCGATTGTCAATCAGAACGTGGAATAGTGATCTATTCATCTATGTAATTATACAGCCCTCTACATATTGAAAGCTGGATAAATCTATTTCAAACACACATACTAACTGGATACATGATTCAAATAATATGATTTCAACATCAAATTTCGTTCGGTAAACGTGGCAAGGCGCAGCTCAAGTTGGACTCGAGATCCTCTTGGTGTGGGTCCGAATCCCAGCAGGGTATGTAATTTTTTTTTTTCACTTCCTTTTTTTTCTTAATTCATTTATTCCTTCCTTACATAATTAAGTTCTGCACAAATTACAAAACTAGATTTGTGCATCCTCGCTCCTTTATATATCAAAATGAATAAAACTGTATTTTTTGTTGTTTCCTTGTTTTTTTGTTTTTATTCATTTATTCCTTCCTTACATAATTAAGTTCTGAAAAAATTACCACAACTAGATTTGTGCATCGTCGCTCCTTTATATATCAAAACGAACAAAATTTTATTTTTATTTTATTTTACAAAATTTTTATTTTTTGACGCAGTTCTGCGTCATATCGTTTATTACATGTATTCATTCTACTTTTATTGATATAGACATCTGGTGTGTCTTGGTGACTATTGTGACGTCTTGGAAAATTGCGCGTTACAATGATAGAGCTTTGAGAGCGAATCGCAATAAACAAATCTGCAAGGCTCGCAATACGTTCTTCGATTTAAAATTTAATTCTCCGTGTTGCCAAGTGCAAAATAATTCGTGACGATAAAAGGCGATTGTCAATCGGAACGTGGAATAGTGATCTATTCATCTATGTAATTATACAGCCCTCTACATATTGAAAGCTGGATAAATCTATTTCAAACACACATACTAACTGGATACATGATTCAAATAATATGATTTCAACATCAAATTTCATTCGGTAAACGTGGCAAAGCGCAGCTCAAGTTGGACTCAAGATCATCTTGGTGTTGTTTCGAATCCAAGCAGGGTATGTATTTTTTTTTTTGTCTTCCTTGTTTTTCTTTTTTTATTCATTTATTCCTTCCTTACATAATTAATTTATATATATATATCAAAACGAACAAAACTTTATTTTATGGACCACCAACTGAATTGCAGTTCTGCGTCATATCGTTTATTAAATGTATTCATTCTACTTTTATTGATATAGACATCTGGTGTGTCTTGGAGACTATTGTGACGTCTTGGAAAATTTCGCGTTGCCATGATAAAGCTTTGAGAGCGAATCGCAATAAACAAATCTGCAAGGCTCGCAATACGTTCTTCGATTTAAAATTTAATTCTCCGTGTTGCCAAGTGCAAAATAATTCGTGACGATAAAAGGCGATTGTCAATGAGAACGTGGAATAGTGATCTATTCATCTATGTAATTATACAGCCCTCTACATATTGAAAGCTGGATAAATCTATTTCAAACACACATACTAACTGGATACATGATTCAAATAATATGATTTCAACATCAAATTTCGTTCGGTAAACGTGGCAAGGCGCAGCTCAAGTTGGACTCGAGATCTTCTTGGTGTGTGTTCGAATCCCAGCAGGGTATGTAATTTTTTTTTTTCGCTTCCTTATTTTTCTTAATTCATTTATTCCTTCCTTACATAATTAAGTTCGGCACAAATTACAAAACTAGATTTGTGCATCCTCGCTCCTTTATATATCAAAACGAATAAAACTGTATTTTTGTTGTTTCCTTGTTTTTTGTTTTTATTCATTTATTCCTTCCTTACATAATTAAGTTCGGAAAAAAATACCACAACTAGATTTGTGCATCGTCGCTCCTTTATATATCAAAACGAACAAAACTTTATTTTATGGACCACCAACTAAATTGCAGTTCTGCGTCATATCGTTTATTACATGTATTCATTCTACTTTTATTGATATAGACATCTGGTGTGTCTTGGAGACTATTGTGACGTCTTGGAAAATTGCGCGTTGCCATGATAAAGCTTTGAGAGCGAATCGCAATAAACAAATCTGCAAGGCTCGCAATACGTTCTTCGATTTAAAATTTAATTCTCCGTGTTGCCAAGTGCAAAATAATTCGTGACGATAAAAGGCGATCGTCAATCAGAACGTGGAATAGTGATCTATTCATCTATGTAATTATACAGCCCTCTACATATTGAAAGCTGGATAAATCTATTTCAAACACACATACTAACTGGATACATGATTCAAATAATATGATTTCAACATCAAATTTCGTTCGGTAAACGTGGCAAGGCGCAGCTCAAGTTGGACTCGAGATCCTCTTGGTGTGGGTTCTAATCCCAGCAGGGTATGTAATTTTTTTTTTCACTTCCTTGTTTTTCTTAATTCATTTATTCCTTCCTTACATAATTAAGTTCTGCACAAATTACAAAACTAGATTTGTGCATCCTCGCTCCTTTATATATCAAAATGAATAAAACTTTATTTTTGTTGTTTCCTTCTTTTTTATTTTATTCATTTATTCCTTCCTTACATAATTAAGTTCTGAAAAAATTACCACAACTAGATTTGTGCATCCTCGCTCCTTTATATATCAAAACGAACACAATTTTATTTTATGGACCACCAACTGAATTGCAGTTCTGCGTCATATCGTTTATTACATGTATTCATTCTACTTTTATTGATATAGACATCTGGTGTGTCTTGGAGACTATTGTGACGTCTTGGAAAATTGCGCGTTGCCCTGATAAAGCTTTGAGAGCGAATCGCAATAAACAAATCTGCAAGGCTCGCAATACGTTCTTCGATTTAAAATGTAATTCTTCGTGTTGCCAAGTGCAAAATAATTCGTGACGATAAAAGGCGATTGTCAATCAGAACGTGGAATAGTGATCTATTCATCTATGTAATTATACAGCCCTCTACATATTGAAAGCTGGATAAATCTATTTCAAACACACATACTAACTGGATACATGATTCAAATAATATGATTTCAACATCAAATTTCGTTCGGTGAACGTGGCAAGGCGCAGCACAAGTTGGACTCAAGATCATCTTGGTGTTGGTTCGAATCCAAGCAGGGTATGTATTTTTTTTTGTTGTTTGTCTTCCTTGTTTTTCTTTTTTTATTCACTTATTCCTTCCTTACATAATTTATTTCTGAAAAAATTACCACAACTAGATTTGTGCATCGTCGCTCCTTTATATATCAAAACGAACAAAACTTTATTTTATGGACCACCAACTGAATTGCAGTTCTGCGTCATATCGTTTATTACATGTATTCATTCTACTTTTATTGATATAGACATCTGGTGTGTCTTGGAGACTATTGTGACGTCTTGGAAAATTGCGCGTTGCCATGATAAAGCTTTGAGAGCGAATCGCAATAAACAAATCTGCAAGGCTCGCAATACGTTCTTCGATTTAAAATTTAATTCTCCGTGTTGCCAAGTGCAAAATAATTCGTGACGATAAAAGGCGATCGTCAATCAGAACGTGGAATAGTGATCTATTCATCTATGTAATTATACAGCCCTCTACATATTGAAAGCTGGATAAATCTATTTCAAACACACATACTAACTGGATACATGATTCAAATAATATGATTTCAACATCAAATTTCGTTCGGTAAACGTGGCAAGGCGCAGCTCAAGTTGGACTCGAGATCCTCTTCGTGTGGGTTCGAATCCCAGCAGGGTATGTAATTTTTTTTTTTCACTTCCTTGTTTTTCTTAATTCATTTATTCCTTCCTTACATAATTAAGTTGTGCACAAATTACAAAACTAGATTTGTGCATCCTCGCTCCTTTATATATCAAAATGAATAAAACTGTATTTTTGTTGTTTCCTTGTTTTTTATTTTATTCATTTATTCCTTCCTTACATAATTAAGTTCTGAAAAAATTACCACAACTAGATTTGTGCATCCTCGCTCCTTTATATATCAAAACGAACAAAATTTTATTTTATGGACCACCAACTGAATTGCACTTCTGCGTCATATCGTTTATTACATGTATTCATTCTACTTTTATTGATATAGACATCTGGTGTGTCTTGGAGACTATTGTGACGTCTTGGAAAATTGCGCGTTGCCCTGATAAAGCTTTGAGAGCGAATCGCAATAAACAAATCTGCAAGGCTCGCAATACGTTCTTCGATTTAAAATGTAATTCTCCGTGTTGCCAAGTGCAAAATAATTCGTGACGATAAAAGGCGATTGTCAATCAGAACGTGGAATAGTGATCTATTCATCTATGTAATTATACAGCCCTCTACATATTGAAAGCTGGATAAATCTATTTCAAACACACATACTAACTGGATACATGATTCAAATAATATGATTTCAACATCAAATTTCGTTCGGTGAACGTGGCAAGGCGCAGCTCAAGTTGGACTCAAGATCATCTTGGTGTTGGTTCGAATCCAAGCAGGGTATGTATTTATTTATTTTTTTTGTCTTCCTTGTTTTTCTTTTTTTATTAATTTATTCCTTCCTTACATAATTTATTTCTGAAAAAATTACCACAACTAGATTTGTGCATCGTCGCTCCTTTATATATCAAAACGAACAAAACTTTATTTTATGGACCACCAACTAAATTGCAGTTCTGCGTCATATCGTTTATTACATGTATTCATTCTACTTTTATTGATATAGACATCTGGTGTGTCTTGGAGACTATTGTGACGTCTTGGAAAATTGCGCGTTGCCATGATAAAGCTTTGAGAGCGAATCGCAATAAACAAATCTGCCAGGCTCGCAATACGTTCTTCGATTTAAAATTTAATTCTCCGTGTTGCCAAGTGTAAAATAATTCGTGACGATAAAAGGCGATTGTCAATCAGAACGTGGAATAGTGATCTATTCATCTATGTAATTATACAGCCCTCTACATATTGAAAGCTGGATAAATCTATTTCAAACACACATACTAACTGGATACATGATTCAAATAATATGATTTCAACATCAAATTTCGTTCGGTAAACGTGGCAAGGCGCAGCTCAAGTTGGACTCGAGATCCTCTTGGTGTGGGTTCGAATCCCAGCAGGGTATGTAATTTTTTTTTTCACTTCCTTTTTTTTCTTAATTCATTTATTCCTTCCTTACATAATTAAGTTCTGCACAAATTACAAAACTAGATTTGTGCATCCTCGCTCTTTTATATATCAAAATGAATAAAACTGTATTTTTGTTGTTTCCTTGTTTTTTGTTTTTATTCATTTATTCCTTCCTTACATAATTAAGTTCTGAAAAAATTACCACAACTAGATTTGTGCATCGTCGCTCCTTTATATATCAAAACGAACAAATCTTTATTTTATGGACCACCAACTAAATTGCAGTTCTGCGTCATATCGTTTATTACATGTATTCATTCTACTTTTATTGATATAGACATCTGGTGTGTCTTGGAGACTATTGTGACGTCTTGGAAAATTGCGCGTTGCCATGATAAAGCTTTGAGAGCGAATCGCAATAAACAAATCTGCAAGGCTCGCAATACGTTCTTCGATTTAAAATTTAATTCTCCGTATTGCCAAGTGCAAAATAATTCGTGACGATAAAAGGCGATTGTCAATCAGAACGTGGAATAGTGATCTATTCATCTAAATAATTATACAGCCCTCTACATATTGAAAGCTGGATAAATCTATTTCAAACACACATACTAACTGGATACATGATTCAAATAATATGATTTCAACATCAAATTTCGTTCCGTAAACGTGGCAAGGCGCAGCTCAAGTTGGACTCGAGATCCTCTTGGTGTGGGTTCGAATCC
The DNA here is from genome assembly GCA_037951105.1 of Echinarachnius parma. NCBI lineage: Eukaryota > Metazoa > Echinodermata > Echinoidea > Clypeasteroida > Echinarachniidae > Echinarachnius > Echinarachnius parma. The sequence goes on from JBAMJV010001721.1 coordinate 219,387, forward strand.
CAGCAGGGTATGTAATTTTTTTTTTTCACTTCCTTTTTTTTCTTAATTCATTTATTCCTTCCTTACATAATTAAGTTCTGCACAAATTACAAAACTAGATTTGTGCATCCTCGCTCCTTTATATATCAAAATGAATAAAACTGTATTTTTGTTGTTTCCTTGTTTTTTTGTTTTTATTCATTTATTCCTTCCTTACATAATTAAGTTCTGAAAAAATTACCACAACTAGATTTGTGCATCCTCGCTCCTTTATATATCAAAACGAACAAAATTTTATTTTATGGACCACCAACTGAATTGCAGTTCTGCGTCATATCGTTTATTACATGTATTCATTCTGCTTTTATTGATATAGACATCTGGTGTGTCTTGGAGACTATTGTGACGTCTTGGAAAATTGCGCGTTGCCCTGATAAAGCTTTGAGAGCGAATCGCAATAAACAAATCTGCAAGGCTCGCAATACGTTCTTCGATTTAAAATGTAATTCTCCGTGTTGCCAAGTGCAAAATAATTCGTGACGATAAAAGGCGATTGTCAATCAGAACGTGGAATAGTGATCTATTCATCTATGTAATTATACAGCCCTCTACATATTGAAAGCTGGATAAATCTATTTCAAACACACATACTAACTGGATACATGATTCAAATAATATGATTTCAACATCAAATTTCGTTCGGTGAACGTGGCAAGGCGCAGCTCAAGTTGGACTCAAGATCATCTTGGTGTTGGTTCGAATCCAAGCAGGGTATGTATTTTTTTTTTTTTTTTTTGTCTTCCTTGTTTTTCTTTTTTTATTCATTTATTCCTTCCTTACATAATTTATTTCTGAAAAAATTACCACAACTAGATTTGTGCATCGTCGCTCCTTTATATATCAAAACGAACAAAACTTTATTTTATGGACCACCAACTAAATTGCAGTTCTGCGTCATATCGTTTATTACATGTATTCATTCTACTTTTATTGATATAGACATCTGGTGTGTCTTGGAGACTATTGTGACGTCTTGGAAAATTGCGCGTTGCCATGATAAAGCTTTGAGAGCGAATCGCAATAAACAAATCTGCAAGGCTCGCAATACGTTCTTCGATTTAAAATTTAATTCTCCGTGTTGCCAAGTGTAAAATAATTCGTGACGATAAAAGGCGATTGTCAATCAGAACGTGGAATAGTGATCTATTCATCTATGTAATTATACAGCCCTCTACATATTGAAAGCTGGATAAATCTATTTCAAACACACATACTAACTGGATACATGATTCAAATAATATGATTTCAACATCAAATTTCGTTCGGTAAACGTGGCAAGGCGCAGCTCAAGTTGGACTCGAGATCCTCTTGGTGTGGGTTCGAATCCCAGCAGGGTATGTAATTTTTTTTTTTCACTTCCTTGTTTTTCTTAATTCATTTATTCCTTCCTTACATAATTAAGTTCTGCACAAATTACAAAACTAGATTTGTGCATCCTCGCTCCTTTATATATCAAAATGAATAAAACTTTATTTTTGTTGTTTCCTTGTTTTTTATTTTATTCATTTATTCCTTCCTTACATAATTAAGTTCTGAAAAAATTACCACAACTAGATTTGTGCATCCTCGCTCCTTTATATATCAAAACGAACACAATTTTATTTTATGGACCACCAACTGAATTGCAGTTCTGCGTCATATCGTTTATTACATGTATTCATTCTACTTTTATTGATATAGACATCTGGTGTGTCTTGGAGACTATTGTGACGTCTTGGAAAATTGCGCGTTGCCCTGATAAAGCTTTGAGAGCGAATCGCAATAAACAAATCTGCAAGGCTCGCAATACGTTCTTCGATTTAAAATGTAATTCTTCGTGTTGCCAAGTGCAAAATAATTCGTGACGATAAAAGGCGATTGTCAATCAGAACGTGGAATAGTGATCTATTCATCTATGTAATTATACAGCCCTCTACATATTGAAAGCTGGATAAATCTATTTCAAACACACATACTAACTGGATACATGATTCAAATAATATGATTTCAACATCAAATTTCGTTCGGTGAACGTGGCAAGGCGCAGCTCAAGTTGGACTCAAGATCATCTTGGTGTTGGTTCGAATCCAAGCAGGGTATGTATTTTTTTTTGTTGTTTGTCTTCCTTGTTTTTCTTTTTTTATTCACTTATTCCTTCCTTACATAATTTATTTCTGAAAAAATTACCACAACTAGATTTGTGCATCGTCGCTCCTTTATATATCAAAACGAACAAAACTTTATTTTATGGACCACCAACTGAATTGCAGTTCTGCGTCATATCGTTTATTACATGTATTCATTCTACTTTTATTGATATAGACATCTGGTGTGTCTTGGAGACTATTGTGACGTCTTGGAAAATTGCGCGTTGCCATGATAAAGCTTTGAGAGCGAATCGCAATAAACAAATCTGCAAGGCTCGCAATACGTTCTTCGATTTAAAATTTAATTCTCCGTGTTGCCAAGTGCAAAATAATTCGTGACGATAAAAGGCGATCGTCAATCAGAACGTGGAATAGTGATCTATTCATCTATGTAATTATACAGCCCTCTACATATTGAAAGCTGGATAAATCTATTTCAAACACACATACTAACTGGATACATGATTCAAATAATATGATTTCAACATCAAATTTCGTTCGGTAAACGTGGCAAGGCGCAGCTCAAGTTGGACTCGAGATCCTCTTGGTGTGGGTTCGAATCCCAGCAGGGTATGTAATTTTTTTTTTTCACTTCCTTTTTTTTCTTAATTCATTTATTCCTTCCTTACATAATTAAGTTCTGCACAAATTACAAAACTAGATTTGTGCATCCTCGCTCCTTTATATATCAAAATGAATAAAACTGTATTTTTGTTGTTTCCTTGTTTTTTTGTTTTTATTCATTTATTCCTTCCTTACATAATTAAGTTCTGAAAAAATTACCACAACTAGATTTGTGCATCCTCGCTCCTTTATATATCAAAACGAACAAAATTTTATTTTATGGACCACCAACTGAATTGCAGTTCTGCGTCATATCGTTTATTACATGTATTCATTCTGCTTTTATTGATATAGACATCTGGTGTGTCTTGGAGACTATTGTGACGTCTTGGAAAATTGCGCGTTGCCCTGATAAAGCTTTGAGAGCGAATCGCAATAAACAAATCTGCAAGGCTCGCAATACGTTCTTCGATTTAAAATGTAATTCTCCGTGTTGCCAAGTGCAAAATAATTCGTGACGATAAAAGGCGATTGTCAATCAGAACGTGGAATAGTGATCTATTCATCTATGTAATTATACAGCCCTCTACATATTGAAAGCTGGATAAATCTATTTCAAACACACATACTAACTGGATACATGATTCAAATAATATGATTTCAACATCAAATTTCGTTCGGTGAACGTGGCAAGGCGCAGCTCAAGTTGGACTCAAGATCATCTTGGTGTTGGTTCGAATCCAAGCAGGGTATGTATTTTTTTTTTTTTTTTTTGTCTTCCTTGTTTTTCTTTTTTTATTCATTTATTCCTTCCTTACATAATTTATTTCTGAAAAAATTACCACAACTAGATTTGTGCATCGTCGCTCCTTTATATATCAAAACGAACAAAACTTTATTTTATGGACCACCAACTAAATTGCAGTTCTGCGTCATATCGTTTATTACATGTATTCATTCTACTTTTATTGATATAGACATCTGGTGTGTCTTGGAGACTATTGTGACGTCTTGGAAAATTGCGCGTTGCCATGATAAAGCTTTGAGAGCGAATCGCAATAAACAAATCTGCAAGGCTCGCAATACGTTCTTCGATTTAAAATTTAATTCTCCGTGTTGCCAAGTGTAAAATAATTCGTGACGATAAAAGGCGATTGTCAATCAGAACGTGGAATAGTGATCTATTCATCTATGTAATTATACAGCCCTCTACATATTGAAAGCTGGATAAATCTATTTCAAACACACATACTAACTGGATACATGATTCAAATAATATGATTTCAACATCAAATTTCGTTCGGTAAACGTGGCAAGGCGCAGCTCAAGTTGGACTCGAGATCCTCTTGGTGTGGGTTCGAATCCCAGCAGGGTATGTAATTTTTTTTTTTCACTTCCTTGTTTTTCTTAATTCATTTATTCCTTCCTTACATAATTAAGTTCTGCACAAATTACAAAACTAGATTTGTGCATCCTCGCTCCTTTATATATCAAAATGAATAAAACTTTATTTTTGTTGTTTCCTTGTTTTTTATTTTATTCATTTATTCCTTCCTTACATAATTAAGTTCTGAAAAAATTACCACAACTAGATTTGTGCATCCTCGCTCCTTTATATATCAAAACGAACACAATTTTATTTTATGGACCACCAACTGAATTGCAGTTCTGCGTCATATCGTTTATTACATGTATTCATTCTACTTTTATTGATATAGACATCTGGTGTGTCTTGGAGACTATTGTGACGTCTTGGAAAATTGCGCGTTGCCCTGATAAAGCTTTGAGAGCGAATCGCAATAAACAAATCTGCAAGGCTCGCAATACGTTCTTCGATTTAAAATGTAATTCTTCGTGTTGCCAAGTGCAAAATAATTCGTGACGATAAAAGGCGATTGTCAATCAGAACGTGGAATAGTGATCTATTCATCTATGTAATTATACAGCCCTCTACATATTGAAAGCTGGATAAATCTATTTCAAACACACATACTAACTGGATACATGATTCAAATAATATGATTTCAACATCAAATTTCGTTCGGTGAACGTGGCAAGGCGCAGCTCAAGTTGGACTCAAGATCATCTTGGTGTTGGTTCGAATCCAAGCAGGGTATGTATTTTTTTTTGTTGTTTGTCTTCCTTGTTTTTCTTTTTTTATTCACTTATTCCTTCCTTACATAATTTATTTCTGAAAAAATTACCACAACTAGATTTGTGCATCGTCGCTCCTTTATATATCAAAACGAACAAAACTTTATTTTATGGACCACCAACTGAATTGCAGTTCTGCGTCATATCGTTTATTACATGTATTCATTCTACTTTTATTGATATAGACATCTGGTGTGTCTTGGAGACTATTGTGACGTCTTGGAAAATTGCGCGTTGCCATGATAAAGCTTTGAGAGCGAATCGCAATAAACAAATCTGCAAGGCTCGCAATACGTTCTTCGATTTAAAATTTAATTCTCCGTGTTGCCAAGTGCAAAATAATTCGTGACGATAAAAGGCGATCGTCAATCAGAACGTGGAATAGTGATCTATTCATCTATGTAATTATACAGCCCTCTACATATTGAAAGCTGGATAAATCTATTTCAAACACACATACTAACTGGATACATGATTCAAATAATATGATTTCAACATCAAATTTCGTTCGGTAAACGTGGCAAGGCGCAGCTCAAGTTGGACTCGAGATCCTCTTGGTGTGGGTTCGAATCCCAGCAGGGTATGTAATTTTTTTTTTTCACTTCCTTGTTTTTCTTAATTCATTTATTTCTTCCTTACATAATTAAGTTCTGCACAAATTACAAAACTAGATTTGTGCATCCTCGCTCCTTTATATATCAAAATGAATAAAACTGTATTTTTGTTGTTTCCTTGTTTTTTATTTTATTCATTTATTCCTTCCTTACATAATTAAGTTCTGAAAAAATTACCACAACTAGATTTGTGCATCCTCGCTCCTTTATATATCAAAACGAACAAAATTTTATTTTATGGACCACCAACTGAATTGCACTTCTGCGTCATATCGTTTATTACATGTATTCATTCTACTTTTATTGATATAGACATCTGGTGTGTCTTGGAGACTATTGTGACGTCTTGGAAAATTGCGCGTTGCCCTGATAAAGCTTTGAGAGCGAATCGCAATAAACAAATCTGCAAGGCTCGCAATACGTTCTTCGATTTAAAATGTAATTCTCCGTGTTGCCAAGTGCAAAATAATTCGTGACGATAAAAGGCGATTGTCAATCAGAACGTGGAATAGTGATCTATTCATCTATGTAATTATACAGCCCTCTACATATTGAAAGCTGGATAAATCTATTTCAAACACACATACTAACTGGATACATGATTCAAATAATATGATTTCAACATCAAATTTCGTTCGGTGAACGTGGCAAGGCGCAGCTCAAGTTGGACTCAAGATCATCTTGGTGTTGGTTCGAATCCAAGCAGGGTATGTATTTATTTATTTTTTTTGTCTTCCTTGTTTTTCTTTTTTTATTCATTTATTCCTTCCTTACATAATTTATTTCTGAAAAAATTACCACAACTAGATTTGTGCATCGTCGCTCCTTTATATATCAAAACGAACAAAACTTTATTTTATGGACCACCAACTAAATTGCAGTTCTGCGTCATATCGTTTATTACATGTATTCATTCTACTTTTATTGATATAGACATCTGGTGTGTCTTGGAGACTATTGTGACGTCTTGGAAAATTGCGCGTTGCCATGATAAAGCTTTGAGAGCGAATCGCAATAAACAAATCTGCCAGGCTCGCAATACGTTCTTCGATTTAAAATTTAATTCTCCGTGTTGCCAAGTGTAAAATAATTCGTGACGATAAAAGGCGATTGTCAATCAGAACGTGGAATAGTGATCTATTCATCTATGTAATTATACAGCCCTCTACATATTGAAAGCTGGATACATCTATTTCAAACACACATACTAACTGGATACATGATTCAAATAATATGATTTCAACATCAAATTTCGTTCGGTAAACGTGGCAAGGCGCAGCTCAAGTTGGACTCGAGATCCTCTTGGTGTGGGTTCGAATCCCAGCAGGGTATGTAATTTTTTTTTTCTCTTCCTTTTTTTTCTTAATTCATTTATTCCTTCCTTACATAATTAAGTTCTGCACAAATTACAAAACTAGATTTGTGCATCCTCGCTCTTTTATATATCAAAATGAATAAAACTGTATTTTTGTTGTTTCCTTGTTTTTTATTTTATTCATTTATTCCTTCCTTACATAATTAAGTTCTGAAAAAATTACCACAACTAGATTTGTGCATCGTCGCTCCTTTATATATCAAAACGAACACAATTTTGCCAAGTGCAAAATAATTCGTGACGATAAAAGGCGATTGTCAATCAGAACGTGGAATAGTGATCTATTCATCTATGTAATTATACAGCCCTCTACATATTGAAAGCTGGATAAATCTATTTCAAACACACATACTAACTGGATACATGATTCAAATAATATGATTTCAACATCAAATTTCGTTCGGTGAACGTGGCAAGGCGCAGCTCAAGTTGGACTCAAGATCATCTTGGTGTTGGTTCGAATCCAAGCAGGGTATGTATTTTTTTTTGTTGTTTGTCTTCCTTGTTTTTCTTTTTTTATTCACTTATTCCTTCCTTACATAATTTATTTCTGAAAAAATTACCACAACTAGATTTGTGCATCGTCGCTCCTTTATATATCAAAACGAACAAAACTTTATTTTATGGACCACCAACTGAATTGCAGTTCTGCGTCATATCGTTTATTACATGTATTCATTCTACTTTTATTGATATAGACATCTGGTGTGTCTTGGAGACTATTGTGACGTCTTGGAAAATTGCGCGTTGCCATGATAAAGCTTTGAGAGCGAATCGCAATAAACAAATCTGCAAGGCTCGCAATACGTTCTTCGATTTAAAATTTAATTCTCCGTGTTGCCAAGTGCAAAATAATTCGTGACGATAAAAGGCGATCGTCAATCAGAACGTGGAATAGTGATCTATTCATCTATGTAATTATACAGCCCTCTACATATTGAAAGCTGGATAAATCTATTTCAAACACACATACTAACTGGATACATGATTCAAATAATATGATTTCAACATCAAATTTCGTTCGGTAAACGTGGCAAGGCGCAGCTCAAGTTGGACTCGAGATCCTCTTGGTGTGGGTTCGAATCCCAGCAGGGTATGTAATTTTTTTTTTTCACTTCCTTGTTTTTCTTAATTCATTTATTTCTTCCTTACATAATTAAGTTCTGCACAAATTACAAAACTAGATTTGTGCATCCTCGCTCCTTTATATATCAAAATGAATAAAACTGTATTTTTGTTGTTTCCTTGTTTTTTATTTTATTCATTTATTCCTTCCTTACATAATTAAGTTCTGAAAAAATTACCACAACTAGATTTGTGCATCCTCGCTCCTTTATATATCAAAACGAACAAAATTTTATTTTATGGACCACCAACTGAATTGCACTTCTGCGTCATATCGTTTATTACATGTATTCATTCTACTTTTATTGATATAGACATCTGGTGTGTCTTGGAGACTATTGTGACGTCTTGGAAAATTGCGCGTTGCCCTGATAAAGCTTTGAGAGCGAATCGCAATAAACAAATCTGCAAGGCTCGCAATACGTTCTTCGATTTAAAATGTAATTCTCCGTGTTGCCAAGTGCAAAATAATTCGTGACGATAAAAGGCGATTGTCAATCAGAACGTGGAATAGTGATCTATTCATCTATGTAATTATACAGCCCTCTACATATTGAAAGCTGGATAAATCTATTTCAAACACACATACTAACTGGATACATGATTCAAATAATATGATTTCAACATCAAATTTCGTTCGGTGAACGTGGCAAGGCGCAGCTCAAGTTGGACTCAAGATCATCTTGGTGTTGGTTCGAATCCAAGCAGGGTATGTATTTATTTATTTTTTTTGTCTTCCTTGTTTTTCTTTTTTTATTCATTTATTCCTTCCTTACATAATTTATTTCTGAAAAAATTACCACAACTAGATTTGTGCATCGTCGCTCCTTTATATATCAAAACGAACAAAACTTTATTTTATGGACCACCAACTAAATTGCAGTTCTGCGTCATATCGTTTATTACATGTATTCATTCTACTTTTATTGATATAGACATCTGGTGTGTCTTGGAGACTATTGTGACGTCTTGGAAAATTGCGCGTTGCCATGATAAAGCTTTGAGAGCGAATCGCAATAAACAAATCTGCCAGGCTCGCAATACGTTCTTCGATTTAAAATTTAATTCTCCGTGTTGCCAAGTGTAAAATAATTCGTGACGATAAAAGGCGATTGTCAATCAGAACGTGGAATAGTGATCTATTCATCTATGTAATTATACAGCCCTCTACATATTGAAAGCTGGATACATCTATTTCAAACACACATACTAACTGGATACATGATTCAAATAATATGATTTCAACATCAAATTTCGTTCGGTAAACGTGGCAAGGCGCAGCTCAAGTTGGACTCGAGATCCTCTTGGTGTGGGTTCGAATCCCAGCAGGGTATGTAATTTTTTTTTTCTCTTCCTTTTTTTTCTTAATTCATTTATTCCTTCCTTACATAATTAAGTTCTGCACAAATTACAAAACTAGATTTGTGCATCCTCGCTCTTTTATATATCAAAATGAATAAAACTGTATTTTTGTTGTTTCCTTGTTTTTTGTTTTTATTCATTTATTCCTTCCTTACATAATTAAGTTCTGAAAAAATTACCACAACTAGATTTGTGCATCGTCGCTCCTTTATATATCAAAACGAACAAAACTTTATTTTATGGACCACCAACTAAATTGCAGTTCTGCGTCATATCGTTTATTACATGTATTCATTCTACTTTTATTGATATAGACATCTGGTGTGTCTTGGAGACTATTGTGACGTCTTGGAAAATTGCGCGTTGCCATGATAAAGCTTTGAGAGCGAATCGCAATAAACAAATCTGCAAGGCTCGCAATACGTTCTTCGATTTAAAATTTAATTCTCCGTATTGCCAAGTGCAAAATAATTCGTGACGATAAAAGGCGATTGTCAATCAGAACGTGGAATAGTGATCTATTCATCTAAATAATTATACAGCCCTCTACATATTGAAAGCTGGATAAATCTATTTCAAACACACATACTAACTGGATACATGATTCAAATAATATGATTTCAACATCAAATTTCGTTCCGTAAACGTGGCAAGGCGCAGCTCAAGTTGGACTCGAGATCCTCTTGGTGTGGGTTCGAATCCCAGCAGGGTATGTAATTTTTTTTTTTCACTTCCTTTTTTTTCTTAATTCATTTATTCCTTCCTTACATAATTAAGTTCTGCACAAATTATAAAACTAGATTTGTGCATCCTCGCTCCTTTATATATCAAAATGAATAAAACTGTATTTTTGTTGTTTCCTTGTTTTTTTGTTTTTATTCATTTATTCCTTCCTTACATAATTAAGTTCTGAAAAAATTACCACAACTAGATTTGTGCATCCTCGCTCCTTTATATATCAAAACGAACAAAATTTTATTTTATGGACCACCAACTGAATTGCAGTTCTGCGTCATATCGTTTATTACATGTATTCATTCTGCTTTTATTGATATAGACATCTGGTGTGTCTTGGAGACTATTGTGACGTCTTGGAGACTATTGTGACGTCTTGGAAAATTGCGCGTTGCCCTGATAAAGCTTTGAGAGCGAATCGCAATAAACAAATCTGCAAGGCTCGCAATACGTTCTTCGATTTAAAATGTAATTCTCCGTGTTGCCAAGTGCAAAATAATTCGTGACGATAAAAGGCGATTGTCAATCAGAACGTGGAATAGTGATCTATTCATCTATGTAATTATACAGCCCTCTACATATTGAAAGCTGGATAAATCTATTTCAAACACACATACTAACTGGATACATGATTCAAATAATATGATTTCAACATCAAATTTCGTTCGGTGAACGTGGCAAGGCGCAGCTCAAGTTGGACTCAAGATCATCTTGGTGTTGGTTCGAATCCAAGCAGGGTATGTATTTTTTTTTTTTTTTTTTGTCTTCCTTGTTTTTCTTTTTTTATTCATTTATTCCTTCCTTACATAATTTATTTCTGAAAAAATTACCACAACTAGATTTGTGCATCGTCGCTCCTTTATATATCAAAACGAACAAAACTTTATTTTATGGACCACCAACTAAATTGCAGTTCTGCGTCATATCGTTTATTACATGCATTCATTCTACTTTTATTGATATAGACATCTGGTGTGTCTTGGAGACTATTGTGACGTCTTGGAAAATTGCGCGTTGCCATGATAAAGCTTTGAGAGCGAATCGCAATAAACAAATCTGCAAGGCTCGCAATACGTTCTTCGATTTAAAATTTAATTCTCCGTGTTGCCAAGTGTAAAATAATTCGTGACGATAAAAGGCGATTGTCAATCAGAACGTGGAATAGTGATCTATTCATCTATGTAATTATACAGCCCTCTACATATTGAAAGCTGGATAAATCTATTTCAAACACACATACTAACTGGATACATGATTCAAATAATATGATTTCAACATCAAATTTCGTTCGGTAAACGTGGCAAGGCGCAGCTCAAGTTGGACTCGAGATCCTCTTGGTGTGTGTTCGAATCCCAGCAGGGTATGTAATTTTTTTTTTCACTTCCTTTTTTTTCTTAATTCATTTATTCCTTCCTTACATAATTAAGTTCTGCACAAATTACAAAACTAGATTTGTGCATCCTCGCTCTTTTATATATCAAAATGAATAAAACTGTATTTTTGTTGTTTCCTTGTTTTTTGTTTTTATTCATTTATTCCTTCCTTACATAATTAAGTTCTGAAAAAATTACCACAACTAGATTTGTGCATCGTCGCTCCTTTATATATCAAAACGAACAAAATATTATTTTTTATTTTATTTTACAAAATTTTTATTTTTTGACGCAGTTCTGCGTCATCATCAATACCTAATAATACTCTGACGCGACGAGGGGGGTATTGGGGGGGGGGGGGGGTATCCCAGCCCATTTCCTACAAGCCTTAGCTCGCGTCTCCCGCCCGCCCTCGATCGCCGCCGGGCGGGTCGACGGACGAGCAACGTCTCAAACTCGATAGTAGGACGTATCCCCCTTCGAGTTGCGGTCGCGATCGTCGTCGGGATGGCTAAGAGGAGCATTTCGGGGCCGGCTCTTCCCTCCCCGGAGGGAGCGTAATTATCAGCTCGGCCCTATCCTCTTCGCCCCCGGAGGGAGCGCGTTATATTAGAAAATACGCCCCTTTTCGTCCATTTTCGATCGCCGCCGGGGGAAACACCCACGTACGACGCTTCGAACTATGCTTCGGCTATATCTCCGCTCGATTTGCGCCCGTGATCGCCGTCCGAGTGGTTATATTTGATTTTACAGGGGGAGTGAATTCGCTGGCTGCAACCGCGAGCTTCCGCCTCTGGTCGAGCTATAATTTTCGTCGCTGGCCGAGCTATAATTTTTGTCAGACTGTCTAAACGCGCTTTGCGGACTAAAACAATGCCAAATTCGGGTTCGCGAGCAAAAATTACTTCTAACACCTACAATGAATTGTAGGTGGTTTTTGTTTTCAGCTTAAAAGGACGCTTTTTGACGAAAATAGCGACAAATAAAGATTCGCCAATAATGACAGGCAGTCGACGTATCTGACTCTGTCTGAGTGATTCCATCGGCGACGAATATCGCCGAAAATGACAGATTTATCGTTGTCGATCGAGTCTGGTACGTTAGTTGATTGAAAACATAGATATGACCCTTATGTCGGCCACGCATTGTTGAGTTTTGCGCATTATTTTATTTAAAAAAATAATTATGCAGATCGAGCTGCCCTGGTCCGGTTCGATCCTAATTTTGTCACAACCTTACGCCGACGGTAGGGCGTCGATTCCGATCCGGCTCCGTTGCGCGTGTATGCGTACTATAGCTGCATTGCCATTGAGTTGTGTTGCACTGCATGAAACTGAAGCCCGTACTCATGGTACTGTGCATTCGAAAATGAAATCGTTGGTTTTCAAGATAATTAGCATTACGTACACAGGCAATCTTTACGAGCTATTTTGGAAAAGCAATTTTAACTTTTCGTTGCTATCATTCTGTATTCTCAGGCATTTTGTTCTTAGAATAATTATGTAGATTCAGGCGCCAGGCCCTTTCGCGCCAGGCCCTTTCGCGCCAGGCCCTTTCGCGCCAGGCCCTTTCGCGCCAGGCCCTTTCGCGCCAGGCCCTTTCGCGCCAGGCCCTTTCGCGCCAGGCCCTTTCGCGCCAGGCCCTTTCGCGCCAGGCCCTTTCGCGCCAGGCCCTTTGTACATGTTGTACATATGTTTTAGAGAATATTGTGTGCCAGGCAGCCACTCATTTTCATTCATTTTGTAACACAATCTTCTTTTCACTAAAGTGACCACTTACACATGTATGATGCATGATATTAACAACTAATTGGGGGGGGGGGGGGTAGTCGTAAGAAATGTTTGAATTTAAAAAGGGGGGTTGCAAACCCCACCCCCACCCCCACCCCCAATAATAATTTTTGGGGCAAATGGGGGGGGGGGGGGTTGAACCCACCCTGGGTACTCCTATGTGTGTCTGTGATTATTTGAGGGGGGGGGGGTGTGTTGGTGAAGAATTTTTGAGGAGGGTTGTCGGTGAAGAATTAACGAGGGAGGGGGGGTGTCGGTGAAGAATTATCGAGGGGGGTGTCGGTGAAGAATTATCAAGGGGGGTGTAGGTGAAGAATTTTCGAGGGGATGTCGGTGAAGAATTTTCGAGGAGGGGGGTGTCGGTGAAGAATTTTCGAGGGGGGGGGTGTCCGTCAAGAATTTTCAAAGCCAAGTACAAGATCCTTCAAACAATTTTGTGGCCAAGAAAGATATCTGTAAAACAATTATCCATAAAAAATGTTTGAAGCCAAACCGAGTTCCGAAAAATGTTATCGAAGCCGAAACGAAGATCTATACAAAATTGTTCAATGGGTAGGGGGGGGGGGGCTGGGGGGGGGTTATTTCCGAGTGTCGGTCAACATTTTTTGAGGGGGGGGGGGATGTCGGGTGAAGAATTTTCAAGGGGGTATCGGTGAAGAATTTTCGAAAGGGGGTGTCGGTGAAGAATTTTTCGAGAGGGGAGGTGTCGGGTAAAGAATTTTTGAGGTGGGGGGGGGGGTGTCTGTCAAGAATTTTCAAAGCCGAGTACGTGATCCTTCAAAAAAAATTCGAAGTCGAGACTGCGATCTGTACAACATTTTTCAAGCGGGGGGGGGGGGGGGGGTTTTGACAGTGTCGGGCAACATTTTTCGAGCAGAGAGGGAGGGGTGTCAGGTGAAACATTTTCGAGGAGGGGGGGGGGCGTTGGGGGGGGGGGGTGGGGGTGGGGGGGTGGGTGTCCTTCAAGAATGTTTGAAGCCGAGACCAGGATCCTTCAACAATTTTGAGGCCGAGACCTTTGGTATGGATGGTAGACACCAGCTACAAGTAGTAAAGGGGGGGGGGGGGTTAACCCCCCCCCCCAAAAAAAAAAAGAGAAGAGGGGGAGGGGTGTCAGGTGAAACATTTTCGAGGAGGGGGGGGGCAGGTATCAGTGGAGAATTTTCGATGGGGGGGGGGGGGGGGTGTCCTTCAAGAATGTTTGAAGCCGAGACCAGGATCCTTCAAACAATTTGAGGCCGAGACCTTTGGTATGGATGGTAGACACCAGCTACAAGTAGTAAAGGGGGGGGGGGTTCAACCCCCCCCCCCCCCAAAAAAAAAAAAAAGAGAAGAGGGGGAGGGGTGTCAGGTGAAACATTTTCGAGGAGGGGGGGGCAGGTATCAGTGGAGAATTTTCGATGGGGGGGGGGGGGGGGGTGTCCTTCAAGAATGTTTGAAGCCGAGACCAGGATCCTTCAAACAATTTGAGGCCGAGACCTTTGGTATGGATGGTAGACACCAGCTACAAGTAGTAAAGGGGGGGGGGGGGGGTTGAAACCTCCCCCAAAAAAACAAAAACAAAAACAAAAAACAAAAAAACATTAAGTTGGGTCAAAAGCGGGGGGGGGGGGGGGGTTGAACCCCCCCTACCCCCCCCCCCCCCCCCCCCCCCCAACCCCCTCGATCAAACCCACGCTGGGTACACCTGTGGCTCAAACTATCAGAATACAGATTGTGCTAATAATGGTACAAACAATTAATTTTGAGGTAATCGTGCAGTTTGTGATACAGGAAAATAAGTTGGCACAAAGACAAATAATGTGTCACAAATGGTTAATTTTGTGATAAAAGCAACAAAATTGCTCAAAGTAGAGCTTGATAGGACATGTGACACAAATTGTTCATTTTATGATACAAGCAACATATTAACTATAATTATAGCTCGAACAGACATAATCGTTCGTTTCCTGATACAAGCACTACATTTAGTACAAACGTGCCAGAAAGGGTACAAACTGTGCAGTTTCTGATACAAGCCCAAATACTGATAATGGCCGCTAAATGCTAAAGAGTTTGATGCCGCGTACAAACACAAAATGGCTGCCAAAGCAAAGAGCGCCCGTTTAACGGGCGCAAACAGCTAGTCTATTATATTAATACGGTAAGCTTCAACCCCCAAAATGCCTCCCACTCGAGATATCCTCACCCCGAGAATTCGGCGACTCCCCGACCGTCGGGATCGAAGGATATACGTTTTGCGGAGGACAATAAGGTATTCCCGAGTCGCTCCCGCCCCGTGGTCGTCCTCCAGATCGAAGAAAAGGGAAAGTCAGCAATGCCAATTGCCCGTTTAAGACGCCGAGCATTGACTAACGATTTATCGCCGTAAAAGTATTTGTAAGAATATAAATTGGAGTAGATAAAACAAATAATATATCGAGAAACCATTTTAGATATAACACGTTGTGAAACTACCCAGGTTTTGATAAATATCAATATTTATATTACGCGGATGGTATGGTACTGATCGCTATTGCCGATTGGCATCGTGTTTGTAAGTGCATGGACGACAAAATGCGACAACTTCAATTTAGCTGCGGTTATACAACGCGCAATGGCTGTACAGCCGTGTATACACGTCGCGCAGTCATCAAATTACCCCACCGAACTGTAGTTTATTTGCATAGCTCACTGACCTGCTGACCATCGTCTCTGGTCACTATCTATTCGCCCTACCGTACACGATACTATAATTGCGCCAGCTTGTGGTAAGATGTATTAAGTCCGCGAGCCCACATGCTTTGTACACAGCTGAGCGGGCGTGCAAAGTGCATTGAAGTGAATAAAGCGGGATGGACAATGGTGGAGCAGGGGAGTTTTATACAATCTCGACATCTTGTGGTAATATGATTGTAATTATGCCATCCGCGACAGAGAAGACGCCTGGGGGTGGTGGGGGGGGGGGGGGGGGTATCTGCTCATTTATTATGCAATGCATGTATTGACGGCTACTATTCCCTTCAACCATGGAACTCCCATATCCTTGCTTCAACGGAATATATCATCGGGTTTCACAAGAATATGACAAAATGTATAAGCCGGAGAACTTAGATTGGATATGAAACGTTCATGGGACACGACGGGTTATGTGTCATGCAGGCAATTGGAGTCGCGGGGGGTGGGGGGGGGGGGGGGGGGGGTCAGCGGCGAAGCTACTGTATATTAGCAAGTACACGAACATAGTGTACTGTATCTAATTTAATACAAGTGGAACAAATTATGGACTCTATAAAATATGGGGGATAACTGAATAACTTTGCATGGGTACTAAACCATTATGATTTTGTTATACATTGGCCGGATATCGTTGGACGGGGCCCCGATGCGTCGGGGCCCCGTCCAACGACGGGTTGTGGGGCGGGATTGAGTCGCCCGTGTTTATTTTGTCTTATACTATTTAAAGTATGACTCTGGGAATAGTAAAGATTTAAAGTATAGTTATGTCATCATCGCCTCTCTCTCACAAAAACCCGCGGATGTCCGCGGGTACAGCTAGTATCGTTTATTACATGTATTCATTCTACTTTTATTGATATAGACATCTGGTGTGTCTTGGTGACTATTGTGACGTCTTGGAAAATTGCGCGTTACCATGATAGAGCTTTGAGAGCGAATCGCAATAAACAAATCTGCAAGGCTCGCAATACGTTCTTCGATTTAAAATGTAATTCTCCGTGTTGCCAAGTGCAAAATAATTCGTGACGATAAAAGGCGATTGGCAATCAGAACGTGGAATAGTGATCTATTCATCTATGTAATTATACAGCCCTCTACATATTGAAAGCTGGATAAATCTATTTCAAACACACATACTAACTGGATACATGATTCAAATAATATGATTTCAACATCAAATTTCGTTCGGTGAACGTGGCAAGGCGCAGCTCAAGTTGGACTCAAGATCATCTTGGTGTTGGTTCGAATCCAAGCAGGGTATGTATTTTTTTTTTTTTTTTTTGTCTTCCTTGTTTTTCTTTTTTTATTCATTTATTCCTTCCTTACATAATTTATTTCTGAAAAAATTACCACAACTAGATTTGTGCATCGTCGCTCCTTTATATATCAAAACGAACAAAACTTTATTTTATGGACCACCAACTAAATTGCAGTTCTGCGTCATATCGTTTATTACATGTATTCATTCTACTTTTATTGATATAGACATCTGGTGTGTCTTGGAGACTATTGTGACGTCTTGGAAAATTGCGCGTTGCCATGATAAAGCTTTGAGAGCGAATCGCAATAAACAAATCTGCAAGGCTCGCAATACGTTCTTCGATTTAAAATTTAATTCTCCGTGTTGCCAAGTGTAAAATAATTCGTGACGATAAAAGGCGATTGTCAATCAGAACGTGGAATAGTGATCTATTCATCTATGTAATTATACAGCCCTCTACATATTGAAAGCTGGATAAATCTATTTCAAACACACATACTAACTGGATACATGATTCAAATAATATGATTTCAACATCAAATTTCATTCGGTAAACGTGGCAAAGCGCAGCTCAAGTTGGACTCAAGATCATCTTGGTGTTGGTTCGAATCCAAACAGGGTATGTATTTTTTTTTTGTCTTCCTTGTTTTGTTTTTTTTATTCATTTATTCCTTCCTTACATAATTAATTTATATATATATATCAAAACGAACAAAACTTTATTTTATGGACCACCAACTGAATTGCAGTTCTGCGTCATATCGTTTATTAAATGTATTCATTCTACTTTTATTGATATAGACATCTGGTGTGTCTTGGAGACTATTGTGACGTCTTGGAAAATTGCGCCTTGCCATGATAAAGCTTTGAGAGCGAATCGCAATAAACAAATCTGCAAGGCTCGCAATACGTTCTTCGATTTAAAATTTAATTCTCCGTGTTGTCAAGTGCAAAATAATTCGTGACGATAAAAGGCGATTGTCAATGAGAACGTGGAATAGTGATCTATTCATCTATGTAATTATACAGCCCTCTACATATTGAAAGCTGGATCAATCTATTTCAAACACACATACTAACTGGATACATGATTCAAATAATATGATTTCAACATCAAATTTCGTTCGGTAAACGTGGCAAGGCGCAGCTCAAGTTGGACTCGAGATCTTCTTGGTGTGTGTTCGAATCCCAGCAGGGTATGTAATTTTTTTTTTTTCGCTTCCTTATTTTTCTTAATTCATTTATTCCTTCCTTACATAATTAAGTTCGGCACAAATTACAAAACTAGATTTGTGCATCCTCGCTCCTTTATATATCAAAACGAATAAAACTGTATTTTTGTTGTTTCCTTGTTTTTTGTTTTTATTCATTTATTCCTTCCTTACATAATTAAGTTCGGAAAAAAATACCACAACTAGATTTGTGCATCGTCGCTCCTTTATATATCAAAACGAACAAAACTTTATTTTATGGACCACCAACTAAATTGCAGTTCTGCGTCATATCGTTTATTACATGTATTCATTCTACTTTTATTGATATAGACATCTGGTGTGTCTTGGAGACTATTGTGACGTCTTGGAAAATTGCGCGTTGCCATGATAAAGCTTTGAGAGCGAATCGCAATAAACAAATCTGCAAGGCTCGCAATACGTTCTTCGATTTAAAATTTAATTCTCCGTGTTGCCATGTGCAAAATAATTCGTGACGATAAAAGGCGATTGTCAATCGGAACGTGCAATAGTGATCTATTCATCTATGTAATTATACAGCCCTCTACATATTGAAAGCTGGATAAATCTATTTCAAACACACATACTAACTGGATACATGATTCAAATATTATGATTTCAACATCAAATTTCATTCGGTAAACGTGGCAAAGCGCAACTCAAGTTGGACTCAAGATCATCTTGGTGTTGGTTCGAATCCAAGCAGGGTATGTATGTTTTTTTTTTTGTCTTCCTTGTTTTTCTTTTTTTATTCATTTATTCCTTCCTTACATAATTAATTTCTGAAAAAATTACCACAACTAGATTTGTGCATCGTCGCTCCTTTATACATCAAAACGAACAAAACTTTATTTTATGGACCACCAACTAAATTGCAGTTCTGCGTCATATCGTTTATTACATGTATTCATTCTACTTTTATTGATATAGACATCTGGTGTGTCTTGGAGACTATTGTGACGTCTTGGAAAATTGCGCGTTGCCATGATAAAGCTTTGAGAGCGAATCGCAATAAACAAATCTGCAAGGCTCGCAATACGTTCTTCGATTTAAAATTTAATTCTCCGTGTTGCCAAGTGCAAAATAATTCGTGACGATAAAAGGCGATTGTCAATCAGAACGTGGAATAGTGATCTATTCATCTATGTAATTATACAGCCCTCTACATATTGAAAGCTGGATAAATCTATTTCAAACACACATACTAACTGGATACATGATTCAAATAATATGATTTCAACATCAAATTTCGTTCGGTAAACGTGGCAAGGCGCAGCTCAAGTTGGACTCGAGATCCTCTTGGTGTGGGTTCGAATCCCAGCAGGGTATGTAATTTTTTTTTTCACTTCCTTGTTTTTCTTAATTCATTTATTCCTTCCTTACATAATTAAGTTCTGCACAAATTACAAAACTAGATTTGTGCATCCTCGCTCCTTTATATATCAAAATGAATAAAACTTTATTTTTGTTGTTTCCTTGTTTTTTGTTTTTACTCATTTATTCCTTCCTTACATAATTAAGTTCTGAAAAAATTACCACAACTAGATTTGTGCATCCTCGCTCCTTTATATATCAAAACGAACAAAATTTTATTTTATGGACCACCAACTGAATTGCAGTTCTGCGTCATATCGTTTATTACATGTATTCATTCTACTTTTATTGATATAGACATCTGGTGTGTCTTGGAGACTATTGTGACGTCTTGGAAAATTGCGCGTTGCCATGATAAAGCTTTGAGAGCGAATCGCAATAAACAAATCTGCAAGGCTCGCAATACGTTCTTCGATTTAAAATTTAATTCTCCGTGTTGCCAAGTGCAAAATAATTCGTGACGATAAAAGGCGATTGTCAATCAGAACGTGGAATAGTGATCTATTCATCTATGTAATTATACAGCCCTCTACATATTGAAAGCTGGATAAATCTATTTCAAACACACATACTAACTGGATACATGATTCAAATAATATGATTTCAACATCAAATTTCGTTCGGTAAACGTGGCAAAGCGCAGCTCAAGTTGGACTCAAGATCATCTTGGTGTTGGTTCGAATCCAAGCAGGGTATGTATTTATTTATTTTTGTCTTCCTTGTTTTTCTTTTTTTATTCATTTATTCCTTCCTTACATAATTAAGTTCTGAAAAAATTACCACAACTAGATTTGTGCATCGTCGCTCCTTTATATATCAAAACGAACAAAACTTTATTTTATGGACCACCAACTAAATTGCAGTTCTGCGTCATATCGTTTATTACATGTATTCATTCTACTTTTATTGATATAGACATCTGGTGTGTCTTGGAGACTATTGTGACGTCTTGGAAAATTGCGCGTTGCCATGATAAAGCTTTGAGAGCGAATCGCAATAAACAAATCTGCAAGGCTCGCAATACGTTCTTCGATTTAAAATTTAATTCTCCGTGTTGCCAAGTGCAAAATAATTCGTGACGATAAAAGGCGATTGTCAATCAGAACGTGGAATAGTGATCTATTCATCTATGTAATTATACAGCCCTCTACATATTGAAAGCTGGATAAATCTATTTCAAACACACATACTAACTGGATACATGATTCAAATAATATGATTTCAACATCAAATTTCGTTCAGTAAACGTGGCAAGGCGCAGCTCAAGTTGGACTCGAGATCCTCTTGGTGTGTGTTCGAATCCCAGCAGGGTATGTAATTTTTTTTTTTCGCTTCCTTATTTTTCTTAATTCATTTATTCCTTCCTTACATAATTAAGTTCGGCACAAATTACAAAACTAGATTTGTGCATCCTCGCTCCTTTATATATCAAAACGAATAAAACTGTATTTTTGTTGTTTCCTTGTTTTTTGTTTTTATTCATTTATTCCTTCCTTACATAATTAAGTTCGGAAAAAAATACCACAACTAGATTTGTGCATCGTCGCTCCTTTATATATCAAAACGAACAAAACTTTATTTTATGGACCACCAACTAAATTGCAGTTCTGCGTCATATCGTTTATTACATGTATTCATTCTACTTTTATTGATATAGACATCTGGTGTGTCTTGGAGACTATTGTGACGTCTTGGAAAATTGCGCGTTGCCATGATAAAGCTTTGAGAGCGAATCGCAATAAACAAATCTGCAAGGCTCGCAATACGTTCTTCGATTTAAAATTTAATTCTCCGTGTTGTCAAGTGCAAAATAATTCGTGACGATAAAAGGCGATTGTCAATGAGAACGTGGAATAGTGATCTATTCATCTATGTAATTATACAGCCCTCTACATATTGAAAGCTGGATCAATCTATTTCAAACACACATACTAACTGGATACATGATTCAAATAATATGATTTCAACATCAAATTTCGTTCGGTAAACGTGGCAAGGCGCAGCTCAAGTTGGACTCGAGATCTTCTTGGTGTGTGTTCGAATCCCAGCAGGGTATGTAATTTTTTTTTTTTCGCTTCCTTATTTTTCTTAATTCATTTATTCCTTCCTTACATAATTAAGTTCGGCACAAATTACAAAACTAGATTTGTGCATCCTCGCTCCTTTATATATCAAAACGAATAAAACTGTATTTTTGTTGTTTCCTTGTTTTTTGTTTTTATTCATTTATTCCTTCCTTACATAATTAAGTTCGGAAAAAAATACCACAACTAGATTTGTGCATCGTCGCTCCTTTATATATCAAAACGAACAAAACTTTATTTTATGGACCACCAACTAAATTGCAGTTCTGCGTCATATCGTTTATTACATGTATTCATTCTACTTTTATTGATATAGACATCTGGTGTGTCTTGGAGACTATTGTGACGTCTTGGAAAATTGCGCGTTGCCATGATAAAGCTTTGAGAGCGAATCGCAATAAACAAATCTGCAAGGCTCGCAATACGTTCTTCGATTTAAAATTTAATTCTCCGTGTTGCCATGTGCAAAATAATTCGTGACGATAAAAGGCGATTGTCAATCGGAACGTGCAATAGTGATCTATTCATCTATGTAATTATACAGCCCTCTACATATTGAAAGCTGGATAAATCTATTTCAAACACACATACTAACTGGATACATGATTCAAATAATATGATTTCAACATCAAATTTCATTCGGTAAACGTGGCAAAGCGCAACTCAAGTTGGACTCAAGATCATCTTGGTGTTGGTTCGAATCCAAGCAGGGTATGTATGTTTTTTTTTTTGTCTTCCTTGTTTTTCTTTTTTTATTCATTTATTCCTTCCTTACATAATTAATTTCTGAAAAAATTACCACAACTAGATTTGTGCATCGTCGCTCCTTTATACATCAAAACGAACAAAACTTTATTTTATGGACCACCAACTAAATTGCAGTTCTGCGTCATATCGTTTATTACATGTATTCATTCTACTTTTATTGATATAGACATCTGGTGTGTCTTGGAGACTATTGTGACGTCTTGGAAAATTGCGCGTTGCCATGATAAAGCTTTGAGAGCGAATCGCAATAAACAAATCTGCAAGGCTCGCAATACGTTCTTCGATTTAAAATTTAATTCTCCGTGTTGCCAAGTGCAAAATAATTCGTGACGATAAAAGGCGATTGTCAATCAGAACGTGGAATAGTGATCTATTCA
The DNA here is from genome assembly GCA_037951105.1 of Echinarachnius parma. NCBI lineage: Eukaryota > Metazoa > Echinodermata > Echinoidea > Clypeasteroida > Echinarachniidae > Echinarachnius > Echinarachnius parma. Next base: position 242,458 of record JBAMJV010001721.1, read on the forward strand.
TCTATGTAATTATACAGCCCTCTACATATTGAAAGCTGGATAAATCTATTTCAAACACACATACTAACTGGATACATGATTCAAATAATATGATTTCAACATCAAATTTCGTTCGGTAAACGTGGCAAGGCGCAGCTCAAGTTGGACTCGAGATCCTCTTGGTGTGGGTTCGAATCCCAGCAGGGTATGTAATTTTTTTTTTCACTTCCTTGTTTTTCTTAATTCATTTATTCCTTCCTTACATAATTAAGTTCTGCACAAATTACAAAACTAGATTTGTGCATCCTCGCTCCTTTATATATCAAAATGAATAAAACTTTATTTTTGTTGTTTCCTTGTTTTTTGTTTTTACTCATTTATTCCTTCCTTACATAATTAAGTTCTGAAAAAATTACCACAACTAGATTTGTGCATCCTCGCTCCTTTATATATCAAAACGAACAAAATTTTATTTTATGGACCACCAACTGAATTGCAGTTCTGCGTCATATCGTTTATTACATGTATTCATTCTACTTTTATTGATATAGACATCTGGTGTGTCTTGGAGACTATTGTGACGTCTTGGAAAATTGCGCGTTGCCATGATAAAGCTTTGAGAGCGAATCGCAATAAACAAATCTGCAAGGCTCGCAATACGTTCTTCGATTTAAAATTTAATTCTCCGTGTTGCCAAGTGCAAAATAATTCGTGACGATAAAAGGCGATTGTCAATCAGAACGTGGAATAGTGATCTATTCATCTATGTAATTATACAGCCCTCTACATATTGAAAGCTGGATAAATCTATTTCAAACACACATACTAACTGGATACATGATTCAAATAATATGATTTCAACATCAAATTTCGTTCGGTAAACGTGGCAAAGCGCAGCTCAAGTTGGACTCAAGATCATCTTGGTGTTGGTTCGAATCCAAGCAGGGTATGTATTTATTTATTTTTGTCTTCCTTGTTTTTCTTTTTTTATTCATTTATTCCTTCCTTACATAATTAAGTTCTGAAAAAATTACCACAACTAGATTTGTGCATCGTCGCTCCTTTATATATCAAAACGAACAAAACTTTATTTTATGGACCACCAACTAAATTGCAGTTCTGCGTCATATCGTTTATTACATGTATTCATTCTACTTTTATTGATATAGACATCTGGTGTGTCTTGGAGACTATTGTGACGTCTTGGAAAATTGCGCGTTGCCATGATAAAGCTTTGAGAGCGAATCGCAATAAACAAATCTGCAAGGCTCGCAATACGTTCTTCGATTTAAAATTTAATTCTCCGTGTTGCCAAGTGCAAAATAATTCGTGACGATAAAAGGCGATTGTCAATCAGAACGTGGAATAGTGATCTATTCATCTATGTAATTATACAGCCCTCTACATATTGAAAGCTGGATAAATCTATTTCAAACACACATACTAACTGGATACATGATTCAAATAATATGATTTCAACATCAAATTTCGTTCGGTAAACGTGGCAAGGCGCAGCTCAAGTTGGACTCGAGATCCTCTTGGTGTGTGTTCGAATCCCAGCAGGGTATGTAATTTTTTTTTTTCGCTTCCTTATTTTTCTTAATTCATTTATTCCTTCCTTACATAATTAAGTTCGGCACAAATTACAAAACTAGATTTGTGCATCCTCGCTCCTTTATATATCAAAACGAATAAAACTGTATTTTTGTTGTTTCCTTGTTTTTTGTTTTTATTCATTTATTCCTTCCTTACATAATTAAGTTCGGAAAAAAATACCACAACTAGATTTGTGCATCGTCGCTCCTTTATATATCAAAACGAACAAAACTTTATTTTATGGACCACCAACTAAATTGCAGTTCTGCGTCATATCGTTTATTACATGTATTCATTCTACTTTTATTGATATAGACATCTGGTGTGTCTTGGAGACTATTGTGACGTCTTGGAAAATTGCGCGTTGCCATGATAAAGCTTTGAGAGCGAATCGCAATAAACAAATCTGCAAGGCTCGCAATACGTTCTTCGATTTAAAATTTAATTCTCCGTGTTGCCAAGTGCAAAATAATTCGTGACGATAAAAGGCGATCGTCAATCAGAACGTGGAATAGTGATCTATTCATCTATGTAATTATACAGCCCTCTACATATTGAAAGCTGGATAAATCTATTTCAAACACACATACTAACTGGATACATGATTCAAATAATATGATTTCAACATCAAATTTCGTTCGGTAAACGTGGCAAGGCGCAGCTCAAGTTGGACTCGAGATCCTCTTGGTGTGGGTTCGAATCCCAGCAGGGTATGTTTTTTTTTTTTTTCACTTCCTTGTTTTTCTTAATTCATTTATTCCTTCCTTACATAATTAAGTTCTGCACAAATTACAAAACTAGATTTGTGCATCCTCGCTCCTTTATATATCAAAACGAATAAAACTGTATTTTTGTTGTTTCCTTGTTTTTTGTTTTTATTCATTTATTCCTTCCTTACATAATTAAGTTCTGAAAAAATTACCACAACTAGATTTGTGCATCCTCGCTCCTTTATATATCAAAACGAACAAAATTTTATTTTATGGACCACCAACTGAATTGCAGTTCTGCGTCATATCGTTTATTACATGTATTCATTCTACTTTTATTGATATAGACATCTGGTGTGTCTTGGTGACTATTGTGACGTCTTGGAAAATTGCGCGTTACCATGATAGAGCTTTGAGAGCGAATCGCAATAAACAAATCTGCAAGGCTCGCAATACGTTCTTCGATTTAAAATTTAATTCTCCGTGTTGCCATGTGCAAAATAATTCGTGACGATAAAAGGCGATTGTCAATCGGAACGTGCAATAGTGATCTATTCATCTATGTAATTATACAGCCCTCTACATATTGAAAGCTGGATAAATCTATTTCAAACACACATACTAACTGGATACATGATTCAAATAATATGATTTCAACATCAAATTTCATTCGGTAAACGTGGCAAAGCGCAACTCAAGTTGGACTCAAGATCATCTTGGTGTTGGTTCGAATCCAAGCAGGGTATGTATGTTTTTTTTTTTGTCTTCCTTGTTTTTCTTTTTTTATTCATTTATTCCTTCCTTACATAATTAATTTCTGAAAAAATTACCACAACTAGATTTGTGCATCGTCGCTCCTTTATACATCAAAACGAACAAAACTTTATTTTATGGACCACCAACTAAATTGCAGTTCTGCGTCATATCGTTTATTACATGTATTCATTCTACTTTTATTGATATAGACATCTGGTGTGTCTTGGAGACTATTGTGACGTCTTGGAAAATTGCGCGTTGCCATGATAAAGCTTTGAGAGCGAATCGCAATAAACAAATCTGCAAGGCTCGCAATACGTTCTTCGATTTAAAATTTAATTCTCCGTGTTGCCAAGTGCAAAATAATTCGTGACGATAAAAGGCGATTGTCAATCAGAACGTGGAATAGTGATCTATTCATCTATGTAATTATACAGCCCTCTACATATTGAAAGCTGGATAAATCTATTTCAAACACACATACTAACTGGATACATGATTCAAATAATATGATTTCAACATCAAATTTCGTTCGGTAAACGTGGCAAGGCGCAGCTCAAGTTGGACTCGAGATCCTCTTGGTGTGGGTTCGAATCCCAGCAGGGTATGTAATTTTTTTTTTCACTTCCTTGTTTTTCTTAATTCATTTATTCCTTCCTTACATAATTAAGTTCTGCACAAATTACAAAACTAGATTTGTGCATCCTCGCTCCTTTATATATCAAAATGAATAAAACTTTATTTTTGTTGTTTCCTTGTTTTTTGTTTTTACTCATTTATTCCTTCCTTACATAATTAAGTTCTGAAAAAATTACCACAACTAGATTTGTGCATCCTCGCTCCTTTATATATCAAAACGAACAAAATTTTATTTTATGGACCACCAACTGAATTGCAGTTCTGCGTCATATCGTTTATTACATGTATGCATTCTACTTTTATTGATATAGACATCTGGTGTGTCTTGGAGACTATTGTGACGTCTTGGAAAATTGCGCGTTGCCATGATAAAGCTTTGAGAGCGAATCGCAATAAACAAATCTGCAAGGCTCGCAATACGTTCTTCGATTTAAAATTTAATTCTCCGTGTTGCCAAGTGCAAAATAATTCGTGACGATAAAAGGCGATTGTCAATCAGAACGTGGAATAGTGATCTATTCATCTATGTAATTATACAGCCCTCTACATATTGAAAGCTGGATAAATCTATTTCAAACACACATACTAACTGGATACATGATTCAAATAATATGATTTCAACATCAAATTTCGTTCGGTAAACGTGGCAAAGCGCAGCTCATGTTGGACTCAAGATCATCTTGGTGTTGGTTCGAATCCAAGCAGGGTATGTATTTATTTATTTTTGTCTTCCTTGTTTTTCTTTTTTTATTCATTTATTCCTTCCTTACATAATTAAGTTCTGAAAAAATTACCACAACTAGATTTGTGCATCGTCGCTCCTTTATATATCAAAACGAACAAAACTTTATTTTATGGACCACCAACTAAATTGCAGTTCTGCGTCATATCGTTTATTACATGTATTCATTCTACTTTTATTGATATAGACATCTGGTGTGTCTTGGAGACTATTGTGACGTCTTGGAAAATTGCGCGTTGCCATGATAAAGCTTTGAGAGCGAATCGCAATAAACAAATCTGCAAGGCTCGCAATACGTTCTTCGATTTAAAATTTAATTCTCCGTGTTGCCAAGTGCAAAATAATTCGTGACGATAAAAGGCGATCGTCAATCAGAACGTGGAATAGTGATCTATTCATCTATGTAATTATACAGCCCTCTACATATTGAAAGCTGGATAAATCTATTTCAAACACACATACTAACTGGATACATGATTCAAATAATATGATTTCAACATCAAATTTCGTTCGGTAAACGTGGCAAGGCGCAGCTCAAGTTGGACTCGAGATCCTCTTGGTGTGGGTTCGAATCCCAGCAGGGTATGTAATTTTTTTTTTTCACTTCCTTGTTTTTCTTAGTTCATTTATTCCTTCCTTACATAATTAAGTTCTGCACAAATTACAAAACTAGATTTGTGCATCCTCGCTCCTTTATATATCAAAATGAATAAAACTGTATTTTTGTTGTTTCCTTGTTTTTTATTTTATTCATTTATTCCTTCCTTACATAATTAAGTTCTGAAAAAATTACCACAACTAGATTTGTGCATCCTCGCTCCTTTATATATCAAAACGAACAAAATTTTATTTCATGGACCACCAACTGAATTGCAGTTCTGCGTCATATCGTTTATTACATGTATTCATTCTACTTTTATTGATATAGACATCTGGTGTGTCTTGGTGACTATTGTGACGTCTTGGAAAATTGCGCGTTACCATGATAGAGCTTTGAGAGCGAATCGCAATAAACAAATCTGCAAGGCTCGCAATACGTTCTTCGATTTAAAATTTAATTCTCCGTGTTGCCATGTGCAAAATAATTCGTGACGATAAAAGGCGATTGTCAATCGGAACGTGCAATAGTGATCTATTCATCTATGTAATTATACAGCCCTCTACATATTGAAAGCTGGATAAATCTATTTCAAACACACATACTAACTGGATACATGATTCAAATAATATGATTTCAACATCAAATTTCATTCGGTAAACGTGGCAAAGCGCAACTCAAGTTGGACTCAAGATCATCTTGGTGTTGGTTCGAATCCAAGCAGGGTATGTATGTTTTTTTTTTTGTCTTCCTTGTTTTTCTTTTTTTATTCATTTATTCCTTCCTTACATAATTAATTTCTGAAAAAATTACCACAACTAGATTTGTGCATCGTCGCTCCTTTATACATCAAAACGAACAAAACTTTATTTTATGGACCACCAACTAAATTGCAGTTCTGCGTCATATCGTTTATTACATGTATTCATTCTACTTTTATTGATATAGACATCTGGTGTGTCTTGGAGACTATTGTGACGTCTTGGAAAATTGCGCGTTGCCATGATAAAGCTTTGAGAGCGAATCGCAATAAACAAATCTGCAAGGCTCGCAATACGTTCTTCGATTTAAAATTTAATTCTCCGTGTTGCCAAGTGCAAAATAATTCGTGACGATAAAAGGCGATTGTCAATCAGAACGTGGAATAGTGATCTATTCATCTATGTAATTATACAGCCCTCTACATATTGAAAGCTGGATAAATCTATTTCAAACACACATACTAACTGGATACATGATTCAAATAATATGATTTCAACATCAAATTTCGTTCGGTAAACGTGGCAAGGCGCAGCTCAAGTTGGACTCGAGATCCTCTTGGTGTGGGTTCGAATCCCAGCAGGGTATGTAATTTTTTTTTTCACTTCCTTGTTTTTCTTAATTCATTTATTCCTTCCTTACATAATTAAGTTCTGCACAAATTACAAAACTAGATTTGTGCATCCTCGCTCCTTTATATATCAAAATGAATAAAACTTTATTTTTGTTGTTTCCTTGTTTTTTGTTTTTACTCATTTATTCCTTCCTTACATAATTAAGTTCTGAAAAAATTACCACAACTAGATTTGTGCATCCTCGCTCCTTTATATATCAAAACGAACAAAATTTTATTTTATGGACCACCAACTGAATTGCAGTTCTGCGTCATATCGTTTATTACATGTATGCATTCTACTTTTATTGATATAGACATCTGGTGTGTCTTGGAGACTATTGTGACGTCTTGGAAAATTGCGCGTTGCCATGATAAAGCTTTGAGAGCGAATCGCAATAAACAAATCTGCAAGGCTCGCAATACGTTCTTCGATTTAAAATTTAATTCTCCGTGTTGCCAAGTGCAAAATAATTCGTGACGATAAAAGGCGATTGTCAATCAGAACGTGGAATAGTGATCTATTCATCTATGTAATTATACAGCCCTCTACATATTGAAAGCTGGATAAATCTATTTCAAACACACATACTAACTGGATACATGATTCAAATAATATGATTTCAACATCAAATTTCGTTCGGTAAACGTGGCAAAGCGCAGCTCAAGTTGGACTCAAGATCATCTTGGTGTTGGTTCGAATCCAAGCAGGGTATGTATTTATTTATTTTTGTCTTCCTTGTTTTTCTTTTTTTATTCATTTATTCCTTCCTTACATAATTAAGTTCTGAAAAAATTACCACAACTAGATTTGTGCATCGTCGCTCCTTTATATATCAAAACGAACAAAACTTTATTTTATGGACCACCAACTAAATTGCAGTTCTGCGTCATATCGTTTATTACATGTATTCATTCTACTTTTATTGATATAGACATCTGGTGTGTCTTGGAGACTATTGTGACGTCTTGGAAAATTGCGCGTTGCCATGATAAAGCTTTGAGAGCGAATCGCAATAAACAAATCTGCAAGGCTCGCAATACGTTCTTCGATTTAAAATTTAATTCTCCGTGTTGCCAAGTGCAAAATAATTCGTGACGATAAAAGGCGATCGTCAATCAGAACGTGGAATAGTGATCTATTCATCTATGTAATTATACAGCCCTCTACATATTGAAAGCTGGATAAATCTATTTCAAACACACATACTAACTGGATACATGATTCAAATAATATGATTTCAACATCAAATTTCGTTCGGTAAACGTGGCAAGGCGCAGCTCAAGTTGGACTCGAGATCCTCTTGGTGTGGGTTCGAATCCCAGCAGGGTATGTAATTTTTTTTTTTCACTTCCTTGTTTTTCTTAGTTCATTTATTCCTTCCTTACATAATTAAGTTCTGCACAAATTACAAAACTAGATTTGTGCATCCTCGCTCCTTTATATATCAAAATGAATAAAACTGTATTTTTGTTGTTTCCTTGTTTTTTATTTTATTCATTTATTCCTTCCTTACATAATTAAGTTCTGAAAAAATTACCACAACTAGATTTGTGCATCCTCGCTCCTTTATATATCAAAACGAACAAAATTTTATTTTATGGACCACCAACTGAATTGCAGTTCTGCGTCATATCGTTTATTACATGTATTCATTCTACTTTTATTGATATAGACATCTGGTGTGTCTTGGAGACTATTGTGACGTCTTGGAAAATTGCGCGTTGCCCTGATAAAGCTTTGAGAGCGAATCGCAATAAACAAATCTGCAAGGCTCGCAATACGTTCTTCGATTTAAAATGTAATTCTCCGTGTTGCCAAGTGCAAAATAATTCGTGACGATAAAAGGCGATCGTCAATCAGAACGTGGAATAGTGATCTATTCATCTATGTAATTATACAGCCCTCTACATATTGAAAGCTGGATAAATCTATTTCAAACACACATACTAACTGGATACATGATTCAAATAATATGATTTCAACATCAAATTTCGTTCGGTAAACGTGGCAAGGCGCAGCTCAAGTTGGACTCGAGATCCTCTTGGTGTGGGTTCGAATCCCAGCAGGGTATGTAATTTTTTTTTTCACTTCCTTGTTTTTCTTAATTCATTTATTCCGTCCTTACATAATTAAGTTCTGCACAAATTACAAAACTAGATTTGTGCATCCTCGCTCCTTTATATATCAAAACGAATAAAACTGTATTTTTGTTGTTTCCTTGTTTTTTGTTTTTATTCATTTATTCCTTCCTTACATAATTAAGTTCTGAAAAAATTACCACAACTAGATTTGTGCATCCTCGCTCCTTTATATATCAAAACGAACAAAATTTTATTTTATGGACCACCAACTGAATTGCAGTTCTGCGTCATATCGTTTATTACATGTATTCATTCTACTTTTATTGATATAGACATCTGGTGTGTCTTGGTGACTATTGTGACGTCTTGGAAAATTGCGCGTTACCATGATAGAGCTTTGAGAGCGAATCGCAATAAACAAATCTGCAAGGCTCGCAATACGTTCTTCGATTTAAAATTTAATTCTCCGTGTTGCCATGTGCAAAATAATTCGTGACGATAAAAGGCGATTGTCAATCGGAACGTGCAATAGTGATCTATTCATCTATGTAATTATACAGCCCTCTACATATTGAAAGCTGGATAAATCTATTTCAAACACACATACTAACTGGATACATGATTCAAATAATATGATTTCAACATCAAATTTCATTCGGTAAACGTGGCAAAGCGCAACTCAAGTTGGACTCAAGATCATCTTGGTGTTGGTTCGAATCCAAGCAGGGTATGTATTTTTTTTTTTTTGTCTTCCTTGTTTTTCTTTTTTTATTCATTTATTCCTTCCTTACATAATTAATTTCTGAAAAAATTACCACAACTAGATTTGTGCATCGTCGCTCCTTTATACATCAAAACGAACAAAACTTTATTTTATGGACCACCAACTAAATTGCAGTTCTGCGTCATATCGTTTATTACATGTATTCATTCTACTTTTATTGATATAGACATCTGGTGTGTCTTGGAGACTATTGTGACGTCTTGGAAAATTGCGCGTTGCCATGATAAAGCTTTGAGAGCGAATCGCAATAAACAAATCTGCAAGGCTCGCAATACGTTCTTCGATTTAAAATTTAATTCTCCGTGTTGCCAAGTGCAAAATAATTCGTGACGATAAAAGGCGATTGTCAATCAGAACGTGGAATAGTGATCTATTCATCTATGTAATTATACAGCCCTCTACATATTGAAAGCTGGATAAATCTATTTCAAACACACATACTAACTGGATACATGATTCAAATAATATGATTTCAACATCAAATTTCGTTCGGTAAACGTGGCAAGGCGCAGCTCAAGTTGGACTCGAGATCCTCTTGGTGTGGGTTCGAATCCCAGCAGGGTATGTATTTTTTTTTTTCACTTCCTTGTTTTTCTTAATTCATTTATTCCTTCCTTACATAATTAAGTTCTGCACAAATTACAAAACTAGATTTGTGCATCCTCGCTCCTTTATATATCAAAATGAATAAAACTGTATTTTTGTTGTTTCCTTGTTTTTTGTTTTTACTCATTTATTCCTTCCTTACATAATAAAGTTCTGAAAAAATTACCACAACTAGATTTGTGCATCCTCGCTCCTTTATATATCAAAACGAACAAAATTTTATTTTATGGACCACCAACTGAATTGCAGTTCTGCGTCATATCGTTTATTACATGTATTCATTCTACTTTTATTGATATAGACATCTGGTGTGTCTTGGAGACTATTGTGACGTCTTGGAAAATTGCGCGTTGCCATGGTAAAGCTTTGAGAGCGAATCGCAATAAACAAATCTGCAAGGCTCGCAATACGTTCTTCGATTTAAAATTTTATTCTCCGTGTTGCCAAGTGCAAAATAATTCGTGACGATAAAAGGCGATTGTCAATCAGAACGTGGAATAGTGATCTATTCATCTATGTAATTATACAGCCCTCTACATATTGAAAGCTGGATAAATCTATTTCAAACACACATACTAACTGGATACATGATTCAAATAATATGATTTCAACATCAGATTTCGTTCGGTAAACGTGGCAAAGCGCAGCTCAAGTTGGACTCAAGATCATCTTGGTGTTGGTTCGAATCCAAGCAGGGTATGTATTTATTTATTTTTGTCTTCCTTGTTTTTCTTTTTTTATTCATTTATTCCTTCCTTACATAATTAAGTTCTGAAAAAATTACCGCAACTAGATTTGTGCATCGTCGCTCCTTTATATATCAAAACGAACAAAACTTTATTTTATGGACCACCAACTAAATTGCAGTTCTGCGTCATGTCGTTTATTACATGTATTCATTCTACTTTTATTGATATAGACATCTGGTGTGTCTTGGAGACTATTGTGACGTCTTGGAAAATTGCGCGTTGCCATGATAAAGCTTTGAGAGCGAATCGCAATAAACAAATCTGCAAGGCTCGCAATACGTTCTTCGATTTAAAATTTTATTCTCCGTGTTGCCAAGTGCAAAATAATTCGTGACGATAAAAGGCGATTGTCAATCGGAACGTGGAATAGTGATCTATTCATCTATGTAATTATACAGCCCTCTATGGCGTGCCCTTAGAGCCATATTCCATCGATCCAAAAACAGATCGAAGTAAGTAACAAAATCTCTTCGAAGCGCAGGTTGGTACGTGTTATGGTGCCTGCGTGTATGTGTGTATGTATCAGCAGTAATACGAGCAGCCTTCGAACCCACACATTTGACGTGCTTTGCTTGTGTGTGTCGCGTCGCGTGTATAAAACCGGCAGTGTGGTAGTACAGCCTTCATTTCTTCCTTGTTCGCCAATCAGAGAGCTCGATTTCTGGTCGGATAGGGTCCGAAATGTGTACTATGTAGTCGGCTTCGATCGATGACTCGGAAGTAACGTATTAAATCCAGCTCTCTGGTAAAGGGAAACAGATACTGGCATTTATAGTGGAATTTGATGTGAATCCAAGATTTTTGTTACAGGTGATCACTATCACTATAGGGTGACGTTTTGATCGTGTGGGCTTGGTGTGTAAGTAGGCATGGTGTGAAAAGGTCCCCTATTCTACCTCCTGGTTGTTTTACAGTGATTATAGTCTGGTTCCAAGGCATTATAATGTGTTTCTATGTGTGTCAGGCTGGGTTACTGGCTTACTGGTCAACACAGAGGGGTGGGGTAAGAGCTAGGGGTCTGTTTGGGGTGAGAGGGCCGAAAGGGGAGAATTGAAAAGTCGTGTTTTATTATGAAGTTGAAATGCAATGTAAATTAGGTAAGCAGATATCATTGCATTTTCCCACTAAGTACAGTAGTCGGTGATATGTGAATTATGTAATTTGCACTCACCACTCAGTGCACGAATTTGAGAGGGGAGGGACCTTTTAAAAAGGGGATATTGTGTAGAAAACTCCCCCGTCAGTAACATTACCCTCATATGCCACACGCTAATTTAGCCCTCCCCCGAACTTCCAAGGGCACACATCAATAAATCATACTGCTTCTGACAATACGAATGTTAGTGCGTGCTTTTGTTGTGTATTATTGTGTGTGTGGAGCGTCTGTATGGAATGCATTTAGGGGGAAACGACCCTCATCATATCCCCGCTTGCTCTATGTATACTACATAATTTGACACTCTTCGGACCTCCCATCTCTCTGCTTCGATGATATGCAGTTTACATAGAGAAGTTGGAGCTTTCAAAAGACTTGACGTTTTATACAGTAATCTCGGCACATTGTTTAAATCCACGAAAATATATATATGAAATGGAACGCTATCGCCTTTGTGTTAGCTATATTAAAGTTCCAATCGAGCTTGAAACATATTTCGTATACCAACCTTACATCTAGTTATTAAGTGTACGTGCCATTACAATATTGTGATCTTTAAGACTACAGTTAGCGCATTGAAATAACAGTCAATATTTATTGCATTACTTAGTCATAATTATGACGTTCCGTTAATACTGTAACATCACACATTACCAAGTAAATGTGTGCAATCGCCTGACTTATACATGACTTGAATCATACAAACGAACCGCGAGAATGTGCGTTTAGAAATGTCAACAGGGTTGCCAGATTCCTGTAATTGCCCTTCGAACGATTTTAAAGGGATAGTTGAGTTTTGGTAGAGAGGGCGCTACACATAATAATTTGTTCGTGAGATAATGCAAAACTGAGTGTAAGATTTGAAAGAGCATAATATTTTAATGACAAAATAAACTTTATTTGATCAAAATCGGTTCAGAAACGGCTGAAATATCCATAAATATAACAATTTGTAATAAAGCTGGGGCCCCAGGTTTATTAGAGAATTTTGAGCCAGCCGTTAAAAATTTTTAAAAAATGCTTCCTCTTTTCAAAAAGTTACAAAATAGGTATGTTAATAGTTGTTGGCTATTTCTCTATCTAATCACTATTTCAACAAAACATCACATGCACAATATCTTATTCAAAATGGTTGAAACCGATGAGTGTTTAGAGAGCGTCCTCTTACGTTTTAACGGCTCTTTTTTAATGATAACATGATCTTTACTACGTCATTTGGAATTTTGTGTTCCTTTCTAGTTATAACTATTATTTTGCAATGTAATGATGTAGGTTTTGGTTACTAAAATTTAATTTCACCAAAACTGTACTCTCCTTACCAGAACTCAACTATCCCTTTAAATTCAGCACAGGGATCGAGCGCGCGTACCATATCAGAGAGTCTAGTGCGAGTGAATTTATTACGCTTTAGCTCAACCAATCAAATTGCGTTGCTATATTGTAACGGTTCATGCACTGTGCATGTGGCCGATCGTCTGCGTTTGTGAGATCCATTTATGCATCGAAGGGGTATTTCTCCATGCATTGGTGAGTGTGTTGCTGTGTATTACATGCAGTGATATGAGCAGTCATCGATCCCAAACATTTCATGTGTAATATTTGTGTATCTTGTGTGTATCTAGAACGACATGCAATAATGTGGGCTAACACACTGGTAGAACAACCTTCGTTTCTTCTTTATTGCCCCATGAGAGAGCTCGATTGCTGGTTGGATACGGTCTGACGGCGGGGGTACTAGTCTAGGTTCTGGACCCTGTTTACACCTTTCCTCCATATACCTCGTAATACCACTCTGAACGTTGAAGCTGTACGGACGGATTCACAAGGTGTATAAGGTGCATACAGGTACAGAACCTAGACTAGTACTATCTCCTTGGTATACCATGGAAGTGGGAGTTGGTACTTCACACAACTTGCATGTCTTCGATGAAGTAGTGTGCAGTACAAAAACCTGAACCCAATCATTACTTGGTCATAATTATGACGTTCCGTTACTGAAACATTATCACCCCGAGAATGCGCGATTCGAAATGTCAACAGGGTTGCCAGATTCCTTTCATTGCCCCTATGCATGTAAGCTTAGTTCTTCCATGGATACTAGTACTATCCATGGTTCTAGTACTATCCATGGTTCTTCGAACAATTTTATTCGACACAGGGATCGAGCGCGCGTGCCATCAGAGAGTACAGTGCGAGTGAATGTATTACGCTCCAGCTCATAGAACGCTCTCGGCGAAATTGAGCTTGAAACATATTTTGGAAACCAATCTAACATCTTGTTATAAAGAGCATTTGCGATTGCAATGTTGACATCTGTAAGTCTGCCTAAAGTTAGCCCAGCAAAATAGCACTCAACATTTATTCCACTATTTGGTCATAATTATGACCTCTGTTACTGAAACGTTATCATACACTACCAGGTAAGCGTATGCAATCGCTTACAACACACACTTAGTTTACGAACGAACTCCGACATTGTACGTTTGTAAATATAAATAAGGTTAATCGAATCCTTTAAAGGGGTATTCCGGGCCTGATAAAACTATTCGTCATTTGAATAAGCAGAATAAGAGGCATAATTGGTAAGAAGTTTGATCAAAATCGGACAAGAAACGCGAGAGTTATACTTATTTGAACATCATGTGGTAATGAGCGATCGTTTCAAAATTGCCGCCATATGTAACATCATTGACGAGCAACTTGCCATGGCTTTAGTACATGAAAATACACTTATTTCTCATTTTCGTTGATATAAATTAATTTTTCTCTGCTTGTTTTCACGAATTCATAGAAGAATATCGATGGGCCAACCTCTCTAGAATTTGTAAGCTCATAAATTTGCTTTGTTATTAAAGAAAATTTAAATTTTGTAAAAGTTCCATGTAGAAGTCATAATGGCTGCTGCTCGCAAGTGACGTCACGATCGATAGCAATTTCGAACGATACTAAAAATCAGAGCAAAGTTCATCATGTCATAACTTTTGTATTGCTCTACCGTTTTGGATCAGATTTTCGATCATGATTCTTCATATTCACTTCATTTTATAGCAAACATCACATATCTGGGGTGGAATTCCGCTTTAAAGGTAAAGGTGAGTTTTGGTAATTTCCAAAGTGCCCCCCCAACATAAATTGTAACGGATTTGGCTGATTTCAATTCCATATGAAAGATCATCGAAAAAAACATGGGAAATAATAATAATTCCCATTCAAATGCTCTAATTGTTGTGAAATTTACTTTCAAAATATCATATAAAAGTGGTTGACGCCCGGGTATCACTTTTTAGAGAACGCTAGTGCGAGGCACTAGCGTTCTATGTCCTCCTAATAAAGGACTGAAACCAAATATTTGTGTGCACGCTAATTGTGCTTAAAACTATACATATTATACGGTACTTACCAGCAATTTACTCTCCAATATGTGATCCAACTACCGGGTGGATTAAGATTATGATTTGTCCTTCCATTCCGCAAAAAATTAGTGATATATGCGCCTCATGGACCAGTCGCTCCGTGTGTTAGCGCGACTGTGAACGAAAGGCGTACGAATTCGAATGGGGCTTGCGTCAACGGCAGTGTTGGAGTCATACTTCTATGGTTGCGATACATACTATACACGTACTACTGTATAGTATTACCGCACACTGCACTACAGTCCCGTATTACCGCACACTGCACTATACAGTCCCGTATTAGGACCTACAACGCTAGTGCTTCGCGCTGAGTTAATTTGACACTTCGAGTTGTAACGGCTCTTTTTGAATGATAACAGGTTTTACTTTGTCGTTTGTAATTGTGTATACTTTTCGAGCATGGTGAAGTTATAACTATTAGTTTGTACCGTAATGGTGAAGGTTTTGGTTACTAATGTTAAGTTTGACCAATACTCAACTATCCCTTTAATTGCTATGTATAATCTACATCATCGAACGAAGTAATTTGCCGTACGGATCCAGCGCGCGCGTACCGTCCGTTGGTGCGTGCGCAACGTGTGAACAATTCGGCTATCGAAGGAATTTTGTTACCACGTACATTATGCATTACATGGGCCGAGAGTAAAATGCCAGCTCGGTTCCATCGCATTGAACGTACACTATGCTCCCAACAAATCAAATTATTTTATTCTAGCAGGGGCCGCGGAATGGTTTTGAAAGTGGGGGTGGGGGGGGGGGGGGGGGGGGCTGATCACATTTGAACTGTAATGTATTTATTTATTTAAAGGGATAGTTGAGTTCTGGTAAAGAGAGTACAGATTTGGTCAAACTGAATTTTAGTAACCAAAACCTGCACCATTTCATTACAAACTAATAGTTATAACGCTACCACGCTTGAAAGGAATTCAAAATTACAAACGACTAAGTAAAAAGCCTTTTAACATTCAAACCATCGATATAATTGATGATTCAAACAGAGCGGTTCAAACTCAAGATGGCGCTCTCTAAAAACTCATTGTTTTAAACAATTAAAAAAAATATATTGTGCATAATTATGTAGGTTCGTAAAAATAGTGATTAGATAGAGAGAAAATCAACAACTATTAAAAAACTTCTTTTCAAAATTTTTAAAAAGAGGAAGTATTTGTTTTAAATTTGTAACGGTTGGTTCAAAATTATCGCCTCGGGCTAGCGTTCTCTAAAAAGTGATACCCGGGCGTCAAACACTTTTAAATAATATTTTGAAAGCAAATTTCACAACAATTAGTGCATTTTAATGGGAATTATTATATTGTCCCATGTTTTTTTCGATGGTCTTTCATATGGAATTGAAATCAGCCAAATCCGTTACAATTTATTTTGGGGGGCACTTTGGAAATTACCAATACTCAACGTTACCTTAGGTATTTCTTTGTTTTAGCCAAAAAAGTGGGGGGGGGGGGGGGGCTGCAGCCCCCCCAGCCCCACCGGTTCCGCGGTCCCTGTCTAGTACGTATCATAACTGCACGTGCGGACGACATCGGAGGTGTATGATTGGGTTAATGTTGAATTGCCCGTTTCGTGACAGATTTACGCCGTCTTCGCGACGGTCTGTAACTTTTTCTTCACGGCCGCGAAGGTTATTCCGCCTGGGGTGGCGATCTACAGTGCGAGTCAAATAAAACGAAGCCGGACTGCGATTGCTTATAACCCACAATATTAAGCATAATGTATAATGTGTATGTGTTGATGGTGTTCAAGGTATCATACTAAAGTCTTAAGCTTGGGAAATCAGTGGCGGATCTACGGGGGTGTGGGGGGAGGGGGTTAAGGGGTTTAACCCCCCCCCCCCCCCACCCCCCCCCCCCCCTCTTGGGATGCCATGTGAAGCTAAGTGATGTGCATAGAAAAACACTGCACTACTTTTTAAGGTTTCCATTATGTTAGTAGATACCAGAAAAACATCATTTACGGGGGTTAAACATAGCAAAAATCGCCGAAAGGGGGGACACCCCCCTCTCGGACTCTCCCCCAACTCGCCGCTACGCGGCTCGGACTTCGCCGCTGGGGTAAACCCCCACCCCACTTAGCAAAAATCTAGACCCACCCCTGGAAATGGCATTTAGAATTATACATCATACATTTTGATCACCTTTAATTCTGTTTCTTTGAACGCGACCTCATTATTAATTTTATGTAAAAACTACCTGTGTTCAAGTTTGCCGTCTTGTTGCATCATGATTCATGAATTAATGCGTCTGTTTACCATTTATTCAAAAGAAGATTTCAAGAATTGCCTTCGTGATTCAAAACAGAAATCAAGATGGTTGCCAGTGTTTTTCATGTTTATCAGGGTGGAAGGTGATCCTTCCCTGTCCTCTCATCATAATGTTTGGAGGCAGAGGCTCCTGGATAGGACATGGTGGATGAAGTTATCTTTGAGTTTGAAAATCAAACAACAGATGCATCAACTCATTTGCACAGCTCTTTTTGAATGATAACAGGCCTTTTTTCGTATTCGTTTTGCAATTTATTTTGACTTTCAGTCATTGCACTAGATAATCCCTTTAATGTAACATAACGAATGGAATTAACAGCAGGGTCGTCTACTATTTGACATCCCAGGGTCCATGATTTACCTTACATTCCATGACCCTAGTGCCCCCGCCCCCGTACCCTGTATATGATTAGGATCAAGCTAAGTTTCGCTCTGTCATGTCTGTGATAATTACTGTGCTCTTTTTTTATTAATATAGTCCAAGGGTAAAGGGGGACAATTTTGTGGGGCTGAAGTCTTTTGCCTGAATAAATGTCCTTCCAGATTTCTCTGGTCGGAGAAATTGATATGATTAACTACCGACCATACAAGGGGGCTTTGTGTCATTGAGGTGGTCTGGCTAGCATACATTGAAGGGTCAGATTGTCCGAGGTTATGGAATAATATCTGAATGGGGAGTATGAGCAAGGATGTATACATCCTTGGTATAAGGTTGAAAAGGCTGTGACTATTGGACGGATAAGACTTGCGCCCCCATATGGGCATATATGGTTCAAAGCACACCTTGGTAGGGGCCGCGGCAACGGAGGGGGGGGGGGGGGGGGGGGGGGGGTAGTGGGGGCTGCGGGATGCGGGACAGAAGCATAACATATCAATTGTAATGTGGTCCGACCCCCCCCCCCCCCCCCCCCTCACTTTCAAAAACCTTTATGTGGCCCCTGCTTGGTTTTGTGAACCGGGGTACATAATAATGGAAAGCGATCAATCTGTGTTAGTACTTTATGTACGCAACCGAGTCCAATGGCAATGCACAGAGTACCATATTCCCCCCTCCACCCCCTCCCCCGAAAAAAAAAGTACAATCGGACTTTCTACAACGTTAACTTTCAAGATAGTAGATCTATCATAAAGCAATTTCAGAGTATGTATTATCTACATTCTGCATTCTAGTTGATTTGCTTCAGTGGTCATGGAGAATGGGGATCTTTGTAACTCATACCATGGGTCTTCCAAGTTTGACACTTGGATGCCCTTAATTAGCACCCATGTGAATGGAAGTATTTTGCTCAAAACTGTCAGGGCAGCTAAAATGGTAATTTAAATTTAGTGCATATTCATACTACTATAATAATAATTATAGTGATAATAATATCAATAATGATAATAACAATAATCAATAGTGATAATAATAATAATATATAATAATAATAATAATAATAATAATAATAATAATAATAACTAGACATGAAATTCGTCACTGTGACGAATTAGGTGATACGTATGACCTTTGACCTTTGACCTTAGACCCCTTGAATAATCTTCACCAACACCCCCCTCCCCCCTCCATAAAAAAAAATCTTCACCAACACCGCCCCCCCTGAGAAAAATGTTCACCGAAATCCCCCTCAAATAATTCTCTCAGACTACCCCATCAACAAAATTTCGCCTACACCCCCCTCAACAAATCTTCATCAACACCCCCCCCCCCGAGAAACAATCTTCACCAACACCCCCCCCCCCCGATGAAAATCTTCACTGACGACCCCCTCAAATAATGTTCACTGACACCCCTCAAACAAAATCTTTACCGACACCCCCCTCAAAAAATATTCACCGACAACCCCTCCCCCTTCGAAAACAAATCCCCAACTACACCCCCTCGAAAAGATCTTCAGTGCCACCCCCCACCCGCCTCACAAATCTTCACCGACACCCCTCCCCCCTCGAAAAAAATTTACCGAAACCCACCCCCCCCCCCCTTGAAAATGTTGGTTGACGAAATAACCCCCCCCCCCCCTTGAAAAATCCTGAGTACGCCACTATCATCAGAAGTAGTCGTCGTCATATTTATTCTTTATGTTCCAGACACTTTTGATAATTATTTAATTTCACACAATCAAGTTGCATTTACTACTAAAAGTGAAGTCTATGTAGTATGTACAACACAAACTAATATACCTTCATGGGCCTGAACGATAAGACTACACACCATCAGACCTATAATGCGTCCACATAATTTGAAGTAAAAATCTAAAGGGGGGAGGAGTGTGATATCCTGAAGAATATTATTTGATTATGCAGTATCGTACTCTAAATTGTACCATCATCATCTTATCATTCCACTCTTATATTCTGTCATTCTCTCTTACTTTGTGTCATTCTCTCTATTTATTCATCAACATTCCACAACTCACACCACTGGCTAGATCCTGTAAACATTGTCCAGACCTTTCCACCCTTGGTCATCCATCACCCTCTCACACACATCCACTATTGTTTTGTATGCATTGGAAGAACCTTGCTACGTACAGTTAGTATGAGTCAAAATTCCCTCCCCATTATTGCAGCACTAATAGGGATTACTACGCACAAATGCTAGGGGTGAGAGACTATTTTGACCGTTACTGGAAGGAGGGGCGTTTCATAAAATTGTATGATGTAGTATGAGGGCGAAGACCCTAACATTGGGGAGGGTGTTCTGGTCTCGTTAATTGGCAACGCATTATATGGATAAATTTGATGTGCGCTGTATTGAGAATCAATTACTGTTTTCAAACATCTAATTAAAAACGCCATAAGTTACGAAACAAAAGAAATATAACGGCTTACCTGGAATTTATTGAAATATTTGTATGATAAATTGCAATAAAGGAAAAACAAATGTTGCCATTATTTGAGCAAATTAATAGGAACATATTATTTTTCCTCAATATCTCCTCTACAACATATCAAAATTGTAGACGTATTCGAGCGGAATCGAAGGAGATAGAAGCACAACTGCACCTTCCAAACATAATACAAAATTTATGAAATCAATCAAAATTAAATTTTCGCTTTTCATGGCAATTTGATGACGTCATGATGTCCGGTTTGCGAACTTTGAATATCGCACTATACCTACAACTCATACTCTATCACGAAAACATAACGACCAAAATACTGAACATGGATTTTCAAATTTATGATCAATTGAACAGGGCATGTTTTTACCACATTTTCACATATTTTACATATGGCAGCACGCGCGGATTTCATGTGTAGCACGCGCGCATCAGCACATTTCCGGTCGGAAAGAAATAGTAATTGTTCAGAATCGTCCCAGCTACAAGATATCAAAACTTGGGACAGATTCAAGCAGAATTGACCGAGATATCGGAATCCAAACACGATATACACATAATCGCAAATGATAAAATCGTTGAAAACTGGTAATGTTAACTTCTCATGGTCATATGATTACATAATGAGGTTTGGTTGGCAATAAGGATGCATGACGTTGTATCTACAACTCATTCGTCTGCAAGGAAAAATATTTTTAACAAAATTGCCCGTGGATTTTAAAAATTATTATCAATTAAAAAAGTGCATATTTTGTACATATTTTGTGCATAGCAGCACTCGCGGATTTTAAAGTTTTACGCCCTCCTGTTCGAGCGTTTTTGGTCGAGGAGATCTGGGAACTGTTTTAATTTATCATAGAAAGTATTGGGAACAGTTTCCAAAAAAAAAAACGCCATTTTTTTGTTCCGTGCGCGCTACGCGTGAAAAAGCGCGCGCGCAAACGCGCACGCGCGCAAAATTTTGAAATGCTCGGAATGACCTGGAACGTATGGAAAATTGGTTCGCCGGTTGATTTGAGAATTTTTCAAGGATTTTTACCCTTTGACGCGCGCGTACGCGTCCGTCGTTGTCCGTACGACCTTGGGTGCGACATTTTTATATAGCCCTTGAACTTAGCTTGCCATGTACAGAATTTGGTGAAAATATACCATTACGTAAGAAAGGTATGGGCTGTTGAAATATTTCACAAAATGGCGTCTCCATGACGTCACAGAGTAGTACCGTCATAATCATTACCCAGGTGCACAATGTCGGACCAAGGTCTATTATGTTCACCAGGTTTCATTATCATATCCCCAGCCAAATTTTACAGACACGAGACACAAAAAACGTGCAAAGAAAAAGAATAAAAATAATTGTGTTTCCACAATTGCGGTATATTTAGAGATCGTAATGACCGCGGGAAATAAAGACGGATCGTGATAGCGTTATCAAAATGATGTCGAATGAAATCGGAATGACCGCGGGAAATGACGACGGATCGTGGTAGCGTTATCAAATGATGTCGCATGATGATTTGATATGTTATGAACAAGATCTTATCGAGATCGAGCCTTGTAACATGACACGAGTTATATACACAAAGCCAGAGATGATCGTGAAGTATTGTGCGATTGTGGAAACACCCCGCTGAGTAATAACAATACGTGATACGCTATACGTATCACCTAATAATAAACATCGTTTAGCACTGTGCTATTTTGTTAGACCTTTTTGTCAAGTTTTTATTTTGTATTGTTAATTTAAAGATGTTTAATTCATTATTATGTACTATGACTATTGTATGGTCTAGAAGTTTGGGGCGTCGTAAACAAAACTAGTTTAAAGGAATTGTTGAGTTTTGGTAAAGAGGGCGCCACATATATTTGTTGTGAGATAATGTAAACCGAGTGTCAAATCAGAAAGAGCATTAAGTTTTAATGGCAGAATAACTTTTATTTGATCAAAATCGGTTCAGATATGGCTGAAATATAACCATTTGCAATAATTGTGGGGCTCACAAATATTCGATCATTTTGAACCAACCGTTTACAAATTCATTTAATTTCATTTATTCATTTATTTCAGATAAAATACAATAATATAAACGGTACAGTGTAAAAATTGACAGGTATTTGCCTTAGAAGCAAGGTGCTTGTTAACGGCAAACCCATGTAACCAAAATCAAAACAAAAGAAATTATTTGTATACATTATTTAAGCATGGAAATTGCACTAAGAAACATAACCTAAACATTTAACAATAACAAGTACAGAAGACAACAACAACAAAAACATAACGTCGATACTCAATAATTAGTGAACAATTGAAGTTTAAAGATGCGTTTAAAGATGGTACAATTATTAATTAATGAATTATTCAAGAAATGCTTCCTCTTTCCAAAAAAAAAATACCAAAGAGGTTTTTGAAACAGATGTTGGTTGTTTCTCTATCTAATCTTTATTTCAACAAAATATCACATGCACATTATTTCATTTAAAATGGTTGAAACCAGGGGCGTCGATCACGGGGGGAATAGGGGGGATATACCCCCCCCCCCAATATTTCAGGTGGGGGGATGGCCTGTATTATCACACCCCCCCCCCCCCCCCCCAAATATTTGGGGTAAAACAATATACAATAACATTAAAATTAAGGAGCATTGTCCCCTCTCATGAATGGAAGTTGTTACTATATAATCTTCTTTAAAACACTTTTTGATATAGATAAACTGCCAAAATCCAAAATCTTCAGGGGCTGCGCCCCTGGAACCCCCATTAAGATTATTTGACCAATTACCAGCCACGTACTCATTAAATAGTTTTATTGTAGGATTTCTCTCTTGTCAAACGTTCAGGCGATCCTGGCCCACTGTGCGTTTGCGCTTCCCTCACTAAAATTGAGCTTACTATTCAATAGCTAATTGTATTTCTAGATATTACAAATCCGAAAGCTTCCGGGGGCTTCGCCCCCTGGGCCCCCAATAAGCTTTCCAATGTGGGTATTCCTTGACTTATTCTATTCATTAAATAGTTTTAGTCAAGACTCCTCTCGTGGCAAACTTTCAGGCGATCCTGGCCCACTGTGCGTTTGCGCTTCCCTCACTAAAATTGAGCTTACTATTCAATAGATAATTGTATTTCTGTATATTACAAATCCCAAAGCTTCCGGGGGCTTCGCCCCCTGGACCCCCAACTAAGCTTTCCAATGTGGGTATCCCTTGACTTATTTTATTCAGGGTTCCAACAGGATGATTGCAATCGACAGTATTTATCTATCAGGCTAAAATGCATCCAAACTTGGACAGTGCCCTCATCATAACGGGTGGCTTGCAATATGCACTTAATAATCTTCCAATCTCTAAACAGCTTATTCAAAAGTCAATGAACTAAAGAATATATTTACATATAGACAACATTTTTATATCTGGATATTACAAATCCCAAAGCTTCCGGGGGCTCCGCCCCCTGGACCCCCAATAAGCTTCCCAATATCGGTATCCCATGACTGATGCTATTCAGGGTTCCATCAGAATGCTTGCAATATATGTACTGTATCTATCAGGCTAAAGTTCATAATTTATTGGACAAAGCCCAGCTCATAATATGAATTCAAAAGCTTTGCCCCCCCCCCCCCCCCCCAAGCCATAAAAACCCGGGCACACTGCTGGGTTGTCGCTTCGCTCCCTCGCCAGAGATGGTCGAAATGACGAATCATCCCCCCCCCCCCCCCCCCAATGGCGAGAAGAAATCGACGCCCTTGGTTGAAACCAATAATTTTTTAGACACCGCCCTCTAGATTTTTAACAACTTTTGGGGAATGATGACAGGCATTTTACTTATTCCTTTCGAACATGGTGGAGCTATCAACTTGTAATGAAATAGGGCAGTTTTGGGTCATTACAATTCATTAAAAGTTTGACCAAAACTAGAACAATACCTTGGTATTGATATTTCGCGAAGTGCCCCCGATATTTGTGTGATATAATAAGGAACTAACTGTCAAATTCGAAAGAACATACACATTTAATGACATAATAAACTTTATTTGATCAAAATCTGTTAAAAAACGGCTTAAGATATCAATAAATATATTATATTCAAAACATTCTTCACCGGGAACCATCGGGCGATATTAAAATTGTTTTTTTTTTTAAATGCCGCTCAAAGACTACTTTGAAAAAAATCTGAATAGGTTTTTTTAATCGTTGAAGATATCTCTATTGAACGCACAATTTTGTATGCAAACAACGCTTAAAACAATGATTTGTGTTAAAAAGCGCCCTCTTTAGTTGTAACGGCTCTTTTAGAATGACAATATGGATTTTACTTTAAGTGTGTATACTTTTTGAGCATGGTGAAGTTATAACTATTACTTTGTGCCGTAATGGTGCAGATTTTGGTTACTAAAGTTCAGTTTGACCAATACTCAACTAAATGTTTAAAGGGATGAATAGAAAGGAGGAGGGCATAATAATGTTTTCTGGATGGCTAGAGGTTGTGGGAGGGGGTTGAAGAAGAGGATTAAACATGGGCATTGCCCCTAGACTTCATTCATTCATTCATGTTTTCCGAAGAATGCCAGATACCGAGACTGATTATATTAATTGGGATGACCCTGCAGAGAGCGGTATATATTCGCACAAAGTAGAAGCATCGGACAATCCCCAGAGCCAAACTTTAGAGGCGCATAGGAGCCCCGGATACATCCCGGGCAACTCATATTTTCGGACTTTTTACATTCTCCTCTAAATAATGATATGTTCAGAAATCAGTACGCTTTTCGATGCACACAACACCTCTTGGCTGCCGGTCTTTATCTATTTAGTAGCATCGATTACAGCTATTAATCATACGATTTCGCTTTCTTTCATTATTTGTTTACCTTTTTTTTACATTGGCCGATAAACAGTAACGTTGTTGATTTTATGCAGATGATGTTTACTTTGACTGTTTGAGGGTTAGAACCACCCCCCCCCCCCCCCCTTTTCGACTGGTAGCTGATCTCGATACCACATTTTTTGCGACAAACCCTCGAAAATTGCGAAGAATCCTGGTCTCGTCCTCGAAAATATTGAGAATGTCTGGTCTTGGCTTCGGAACCCCCCCCCCCCCCCCCCCTTACAGGATTTTCAACCAATGGTCTTTGTCTCGGCCTCGAAAATTATTGATCAGTTCACGTCTCGGTCTTGAACATTTTGAAGGTACTTGGGGACTTGGTCTCGGCTTCGAAACATCCTGGGTACGCCTCTGCATGTTTGAATATAATATGATTGGGGAGCCCCCCCCCCCCCCCCCCTTCTACGCCTACGTGGAAATCCATGATTAAAGGGACTTAGTAACACTGTCCAAATCCTCAAAATGAAATTGTAATTCTAGCGGTTCCCTAATTCCTTGTTTTATTCGTATTAACAATAGAAACACGGGACTGGTTTCGGTTTTTCAAATTTCCCTCTCGTTACAAAGATATGTATGATTGAAGTATTCAGATATGAAAAACTCCGGGGGAGTTTTTCTTCCGTGTACAAAGCGAGTGCAGTGAGTTACTGAATATCACTTTGCATTTTCGCTCATTACTTGGCCATACAATGTCTATTTGATTTGAAATGTTCACACAATACCCTGTGGACATACCGGTATGAGATAACAGCGATATACATTGCATCAAACATTCCTCACTTTTTGCACATGTCACAAAAGCTACTAGATCCCTTTAATTGGAATTAGGAGAATTGACCAAATCCTGAAAAATCCTCTTGGAATTCTAGCGGTTCTCTCATACCTTCTTGTTTCGTATTAACAATAACGCATGAGACCGGTTTTTGTTTTCCAAATTTAAATCGTCAAAACCATGTACAAAATCAGTGCACTGAGTTAGTAAACATCACTTTGCTTTTTTGCTCATTACTCGGCCATATCATATTATAACGTCCATTTACCTTGGATTATTCACACCTTAACTATTGGACATATCAGAAAACAACAATATACATTGAATCAACCATGTATCACCTTTTGCACATGCTAACAAAGTTACTAGATCCCTTTAAACAACAATTCAAATTTTGTGACATTTTAGTAAACTTTTCATAGCGAAATGTGCCATTGTATGACCCTCCAGAATGAAGAAATAAAATTTCAGCTAATATCGTTGTTGTCAAGTTTTACTAAGTTCAATGGCACTTACTGCCCGTCATCGAACTTCCATGCCCATTCTCTCGGCACACTGCTGAATGCACACTAACAATGGTGCATGGATTGCTGCACTCGTTGTCAGGGCAGTTATGACGGGCAGTTAGTTTGATTTAAAAGGGACTGACTTGGTGAAAAATTGACAAAAATGGAAACATAAATATTGTGAGCATAAAATAATATTGAGAGAATAAATATAGAGAGCATAAATATTGTTTCACTGAGTCACTCACAGCGCCCTAAAACAAAATCTACACGACCAAAATTACTAATACAAAGACACCTTATCTGATGAATATAATCATTTTAGGAAGTGCCCCGGTTTTTGGAGGCCACCCTTTATCATAGCCTAACGCGCAGATCGACCATAGATAATGAATTATTCATGAAATCTAGCGCCATCTCTCGTTGGTAGAACGGGTAGCAACTTAGGGCGCTCCTTTGGTGGAAGTAGACTAACAGATTTGCATTTATTCTTTTTACTGCAGAGGATTATGTAGGTAAAGCGACTTTTATCAGGGGGTGCGAAAATGGGATAGAAATAGTATTTTAGTTATTTAACTAAAGATAATGGAGGGATGTTGATATTTGATAATAATGCAACCATAGGTATATCAGAATTAGTATAACCAGCATTGTATAAAGATATTTTGGACGTTAGAATGGCTAACCAAAAAAAAGATCTGAAAGGAATATCATTTATAATGATAGATTTATTTATATTGATGGTCATATACCTTTCGATGAACAATTATAGGTTTTCCCCTTAATGTTAACACTTTTGTCATTCAATTTCGTCCCGAGCAGCCGAGAATGTGCCAATACCAACTTCAATTTCGTCTATTGTCGACCAATTTCACCAAAAAAAAATTCATTCAATTTAGTCATTTGTCACACATTCCAGCGAAGGGATATTTTGAATTCTTTTTGCAGAACAAAATCCGTTTCTGATCTGTTTTTAGAGAAGTGGTAGCATGATCTATGAAAAAGTCAAGAGGGTGTTGCAATATCCAAACGATTCTTTATGCTGTATGAATATAGAGAGAGCATAATTATACTGATTATATTTCAAATCTATTATTTTAAAGGGGTAGTTCAGTTTTGGTGTAGAGGGCGCTGCACAAAATAATTTGTGAGATAATGACAAACTGAGTGTAGAACATAAAAGAGCATCCAATTTTAATGGCAGAATAAACTTCATTTGCTCAAAATCGCCATGTCAGAGACATGAGTGTTTATTACAGTTATTAAAACATTCTTTACTATAAGTCAAAGGGAACAAATGTATATTTTTTAAACACAACAATAACATTAACGACTGTATGGCGGAGGAGAGATTAGCGTTAACTTATTAGCACATACTTAACATTTTGTATTTTATCTGCAGACGTGTGATTTAGCCAAAGAATGAATACATGAACTTGCTTATGTGGCCATAAGTTTGTCACAAACTGAGACACAACTGATTTATATTTATTTTGAACATTTGTTATTTATTTATTAGTGTTGATTTTCCAAGGTTGAAGTTTGTTCGGTGATGTGTGTAAGGCATGAGCGTCGATCACGCGGGGGGGGGGGGGGGGGGGGGGGGGGGGGTGGGGGGGATATATCCCCCCCCCCCCAATATTTGCGCTGCGGGGATAGCCCTGTATTATCATCCCCATCCCCCCCCCCCCCCCCCCAATATTTGGAGTTCAGAAATATATATAAAATAACATTAAACTGAAGGGACATGACCCCTCTCATTCATTATTGATATAATAGTTTTCTTAAAACTACATATTGAGAGTGCCCAAGTGCCCACATCTAAAATCTTCCGGGGCTGTGCCCCCGACAACCCCAAGTCCCTTGTATAGAGACACCCAATCAGGATTTCCCGCTATGCCCACTAAAACTCAACTATCCCTTTAATTAGGGGGGGGGGGGGTTGTTAGTGTAGATTTTTAGATGGGGTTGTAAGTCAAGATTTTTGTGATGGGGTAGTCAGTGAGAACTATTTGAGGGTGGTGTCAGTGAAGATTTTTCTCAGGAGGGGTGGGGGTGGGGAGGTGTTGGTCAATATTCTTGTTATGAGGGGGGGGGGGGAGGGTCTGAAGTCAAAGGTTAAAGGTCATATGTATCACCTAATTCGTCACATGCTGAATGTAATGTCTAGTTTATATTATCTTTTCTATTACTTTTATTCTACCTTAAAAAAAAAACCTTCAGAAGCAATTGACTTTGTGACATTATAATACCATACTTGCATAGATATACAATATATTAAAATATATAGTACAGGCAAGTTATGATATCCATTGCAAACCAAAATGTAAAGTAGTAATACAAATTCAAATTCAAATTCAAATTCATTTTATTTCCACAACTTGAATTAAAAACATACAAAGAGAAAGTATACATGGTAAAAACAATGCATAACAACAATAACAGGTAAAATACATCAAATATAACAAAGGAGGTAATACAAGAAGTAAATTCACAGTGTGGAGGGAGGAACAAATGGGCAAGATGATTTTCGTGATCATTAGTTTATGTCGCATCACTTGTATCTGGGCAGCGATAGTCGTACCCAGTGAGTGTGCATGGTCTCTACCCACGACGGATCTCGGAATCAGCATCGATAAATCTTCACCGACACCCCCCCCCCCCCCCCCCCCCCCCGACCCCTTTGACAAACACTGGGTACGCCACTGCTGGACAGTACCCATCTGAATCATTTGAATAGCGTGTAATGGAGAACAGCTTGCCTCATGTAATATCCATCATGAGAATATTCTAGCCATGTGTTCGGTCGAGAGCACCTCATCTGATCAAAAATAGATCTACTATGTATTCTGCATGACGTCATTTTAATATTCGCTTTAGTGAAAAAAGTATTAATAATATATTCTTTACCCAGGGCAAAATAGTAAAATCAATTTGTGTACAGCTTGCCAATTCACAATTTTCACGCGCAGAAAATGTGTGCGATAAAAAGGATTACACACACACACATCTGGCGAGTTGTCATCTGTACAAGGCACAGAAATGTAGATTTTTAGACAATTATCTAAGAAATGTAAATAATGATAAATTGTTCTAAACCAACGTATCACCCTTTTTATTTAACTTACATAATTATCAGATGAAGAGCGTGAAATGGATTGATTATCAATAATAATCCGTTACAACAATATAAGTACTAATAAATGATAGTATCACATATTAAAATTAACAATACAATAGAAGAATTGGCAAAATGGGCTTACAAAATAGCACAATGCTGATCGAGGTTAGCCCTTACAATAATAAATTACACAAACAAAAAACGTTTTAATTGAACTAACTTATTTTCATGTTTTACGCATGAATTTGTATTTATAAAAATCAATGGTCATTAATCGTTATTGTTCTAGTGTTTGGCAACAACTTTTCCGTTTCATATTTTCTCTTATTTCCATTTAGTTGGTCCCGAAAATGTGGTCCGGAATACGATAGTTATTGTTTTCCAACGTTTGTGTTAATTTTGATAATGCTTATATTCCATTTATCTTTATTCCGTTTTTCGAGTAAGAAATTAGAGTATTCAATAAATATATGAGGTAGATATTATTACTATTTTGTCAAATCATGCATGAATATACATGTACGAATCTTATAACTAATTTGCTGAAAACGTATAGCAGTTTTAATCAAGAATTAGTGGACTTGAGAGATATCTGAAATCTGATGCCTGTAAAATTCGACTCTCGAAAGAAGAAAATAATTTAAAGGGATAGTTGAGTTTTGCTAAAAGGAGTACAGTTTTGGTCAAATTCTTTATGAATTGTAATGACCCAAAACCACACTATTTCATTACAAGTTGATAGCTCCACCATGTTCGAAAGGAATAAGTAAGTTGCCTGTCATCATTCCCGAAAAGTTGTTAAAACTCCAGAGGGCGCTGTCTAAAAACTCATTGGTTTCAACCATTTTAAATGAAATAATGTGCATGTTATATTTTGTTGAAATAGTGATTAGATAGAAACAACCAACATCTGTTTCAAAAACCTCTTTCGTACATTTTTGGAAAGAGGAAGCATTTCGTGAGTTTGTAAACGGTTGGTTCAAAATGATGGAATATTTGAGGCCCCACAATTATTACAAATGGTTATATTTCAGCCATATATGAACTAATTTTGATAAAATAAAAGTTATTCTGCGATTAAAACTTTAAGCTCTTTCAAATTTGACACTCAGTTTACATTATCTCACAACAAAAACATATGTGTAGCGCCCTTTTAACAAAAACTCAACTATTCCTTTAAATTAGTTTTGTTTGCGACGCCCCAAACTTCTAGACCATATGCAATGTACAGTATAATAGTCATAGTACATATGAATTAAACATCTTGAAATTAACAATACAAAATAAAGAATTGACAAAAGTGGCTAACAAAATAGCACAGTGCTAAACGAGGTTTATTATTTTTAGTGTTGATATTGTCATTATAATTATTATTAGTAGTAGTATGAATATGCAATGAATTAAAATTACTATTTAAGCTGCCCTGACAGTTTTTAGCAAAATATTTCCATTCATATGGGTGCTAATTAAGGGCATCCAAGTGTCAAACCTGGATGAAACGGACCCATGATATGAGTTACAAAGATCCTCATTCTCCATGACCACTGGTATAAACTTTAGTCTATAGGTTCTATACTCTGTGTACACTTTTCCCCTCATACATTGCGTCACCCTGTGAACTGTAGGCCCGGTGTCATAGCATATTCTGTCCCCAGCAAGATATCCTGACGGGTTCTATATAAATAAAGAGAAATCCAAACTATAATTTATGATCGGCGAATATATGAACCCTGGGGGCATCGCCCATCTCATCGGTGACCCCTTTAGAAGCCTGGGGGCTCCGTCCTTCTTTTACAGAGCCCCCTCTCGTCATATCATAAGACCGGATGCTATTAAAAGTCCCCTCCAAGTATTTCTGCAACCCGGGGGCTCTGTCTATCTCTTTGGGAGCCCCTTCCGAGCATGAATAAAGTCTAAGGGCACCGTCCAACTTTTTGGTGACCCCCTCAGAAGCCCGGGCGCTCCGTCCGTCTTTTGGGGAGCACCCTCTTAGCATGAATGAACCATGGGGGCACCGCCCATCTCATGGGTGAAACCTTCAGAAGCATGGGGCTCCGTCCTTCCTTTGAGAAGCCCCTTCTAAGCAAGATTGAACACTGGGGGCACCGCCCATCTCATAGATGACCCCTTCAGAAGTCCTTCTTTTGGGAAGCCCCCTCTAAGATTGAATGAAGCCTGGGGACACTGCCCATCTCATGGGAGACCCTTTATAAACCGGGGGCTACGTCCTTATTTTGAGGAGCCCCCTCTTAGCAAGAACTATGAATGAACCATGGGAACAGCGTCAAAAGAAGGACGTAGACCCCAGGCTTCTGAGGGTGTCACCAAAAAGTTGTGGTGCAAAGTATGATTATCGGTAATTTGCTACCCTAAGTAAGTAATCAATTTTTTGTACACCCCTAATCAAGTTATAACTATTTTAGATACCCTAAGCAAGTAATCATTTTTTTGTAACCCCTAAGCAAGTTATAATTATTTTTTGATACCCTAATTAAGCAATTAATCAATTTTTCGTAAACCCCTAAGCATACCAAGCAAGTTAATAACTATTTTTGATACCCTAAGCAAGTAATCCTATTTTGCTTTCCTTGCACGAGGCCCTTGATCAAGCATAATGTAAATAAGTTGTTTATCCAACCTATGAGCACGATCCGGGAGCACGATAAAAAACAGCGAACAGCGAAAGTGTGCAATGTTTAGGACCGGGATTTGGTGGATATTTCAGCTCAAATCGGTGACTTGAACTTGTTCTAGTGTTGAATAACCCTAAGCAAGTAAGCTGAATTTTTGAGACCCTAAATGCGTAACCTATCAGCCTTAAAAAGATACCCTTTTCCCCTGATGTTTGGTGATTTTGAGACCCTATTCAAGATACTCGAGTAACTTGCCTGATCGTAAAAAACACCCCTTTTTACTCGAATTATTGGTCACGCATGATACCCCCCTTTCTATGAGGACAGACACCCCCCCCCCCCCCCCCGGGATCCAGGAGCTGTCTTTGCGAACGTGTGCGATGCTCTAGTTAAACAAAGAGCAAACAAAA
The DNA here is from genome assembly GCA_037951105.1 of Echinarachnius parma. Taxonomy (NCBI): domain Eukaryota; kingdom Metazoa; phylum Echinodermata; class Echinoidea; order Clypeasteroida; family Echinarachniidae; genus Echinarachnius; species Echinarachnius parma. The sequence goes on from JBAMJV010001721.1 coordinate 275,081, forward strand.
CTGTAATTTCAGATTGGCGTAGCCACGAGGTGGGGGGGGGGGGGGGGGGGGCTTGTTAAATAAAGGCTCTTATAAAGAGAAAAATATAATATCAGATTGGAGTAGCCAAGGGAGAAGAGAATGGTGGGGGGTGGGGGCAGAGCTTGCTTTATAAGGCTGTATATTTTAAAAAAGAGAAGAAAAAAAAAAAAAAAAACTACAATCTCTGATTGGCTTCGCCAAGAAGGGGGGGGGGGGGGGTTTAATACATGATCTAGTTAAACAAATAGAAAACAAAACTATAATTTCAAATTGGCGTAGCCACGAGGGGGGGGGGGGGCCTTGTTAAATAAAGGCTCGTATGAAGAGAAAACTATAATTTCAGATTGGCGTAGCCAAGGGAGAAGAGAATGGGGGATGGGGGGGGGGGGGGGTGGGGGTGGGGGGGGGGGTTGCTTTATAAGGCTCTATATTAACAAAATAGGAAAGAAACATATAATTCTAGATTGGTTTGCATAATTGTATCATATGACCGGGGGTAATATTATAAATGTAAAGCGCTTAGAGATGATTAGCGCGATGATTAGCGCGATATTAGGCGCTATATATAAATCGAATTATTATTATTATTATTAGCCACGGGGGAAGAGGATGGATTAATAAAATGAAAGAAAAACAAACTACTAGCTCCACACATAGCGAGATTCCGGTTATAACGATGTACAATCGATAGTCCTGACTACCTCGTTATAACGGGGTCTCCCTGTATATTAAAAATTTAATTTTACATGAAAACGCACGATTAAAAAAAAACAACCACTTGTGAACATGGACACAATTATACGTGTTTGCAAATAATCTGTAAATCATTATTTACTACTTTTATTTGCATAAATATACACTATATTAAAAAGATATAGTACAAGGAAGTTATGAAATCCATTGCAAACCAAAATGAAAAGTTGGAATACAAATTGGCAAAATTATTTTCATGATCATTAGTTTACGTCGCATCATTTGTATCTGGGCAGCGATAGGCGTACCCAGTGAGTGGTCTCTGCCCACGACGGATCATTCACACGCATTGAACGAAACCCCTATTTGGTGTGTGTGTACATCGTATTGAGATAATACAGTTACCACACAGTATAGATAATATAGCGATAGAAACACTATTGAAAAGCCCATCATGTATATCACCACCATTTTAATAGGCTACACGTGGCCTTGGTCTGGGGATGGGATTTTATTCACTGCACAAACCAAAACAGCACAAACAGCCGACATATCGGCCAGGGCCGGCGGACCCGGGTGCAGAAATAAATTCAACGACAATGAGAACCCCGACGCAAATACTAGCTATCTGATTGGTCAACACGGCCAAATGCTCCTTCACTCACATTTCTCCATGACGATACACAATTCCTTATAATATACATTCCTTATAATTTTATATTCGATGATTGTCTGGCCATAGCAGACGGTCCACACACACACGAACACGCAACACAACATAGTCTAGTTCCAGACTCTCGGAATAAACTCCGGCACCCCGAAGATCGCTGCATACATCAGTAAATGTTGGCAGCATTATTGATGTATGCAGCGATCTTCGGGGTGCCGGAGTTTATTCCGAGAGTCTAGAACTAGACTAAACACCACACTATCGCGAGCGGTTCGAAGGAATTTTCTACTACACCTCTGATTGAATAGTCTAGTTCTAGACTCTCGGAATGAACTCCGGCACCCCGAAGATCGCTGCATATATCACTAAATGCTGCCAACCCGAGACTACTGATTGATTGAACCGTAAAGTGTAATAAATTCACTCGCACTGTACTGTATCTGATGGTGCGCGCTCGATCGTTACGTCCCCGTGTTGAATAAAAGTCGTTCGAAGAACTTAGCTTACATGCATAAGGGCAATTAAAGGAATCTGGCAACCCTGTTGACATTTCGAATCGCGCATTCTGCACGAGAGGGCTAAATTAGCCGTAGATTATGGTCTTGTATCTGCGTGTGGCATGTGACTTATGAGGGTAATGTTACTGACGGGGGTGTTTTCTACACAATATCCCCTTTCTAAAAGGTTCCTCCCCTCTCAAATTCGTGCACTGATGTGTGGTGAGTGCAAATTACATGATTCACATATCACCGACTACTGTAATTAGTGAAAATATGCAATGATATGTGCTTATCTAATTTACAATGTATTTCAACCTCATTATAAATCACGACTTTTTCAAGTCTCCCCTTTCGCCCCTCTCACCCCAAACAGCCCCTAGCTCTTATCCAACCCTCTGCGCTGACCAGTAAGCCAAACACACGCAGAGAAACACATTATAATGTATTGGAACCAGACTCTAAGCACTGAAGCGAGCAGCCTTCGAACCCACACATTTGACGTGCATTATTTGTGTGTCGAGTGTATAGAATCGGCAGTGTTGTAGTACACTCTCCATTTCTTCATTGTTCGCCAATCAGAGAGCTCGATTTCTGGTCGGATACGGTCCGAAGAGTACTAGGCCATGTGTTTTGAACTGGGCCAGTAAGCGTTACACTGAGGGGTTTTCAAGAGATCATGACAAATTTTATTAAAGTCAAAATATTGTTATTAATTTACATCCAGGACCCATGAAGGTATATATTTTTGGAAAGGATATGGTACCAGGATTCCATTTGTGCTGTTTTAAAAACAACTGTACAGGGTGTGTCAAAAAAATGGGCTAAAATATGACGAAAATTAGACAACAAAAGTATCATTAAAATATCGCCACTGGAGAAAAATCTTATCCACTTAGTGAAATGTTGTATGCATAATTCAATTAAGCGTGATTGTGCCTTTCGTATGGTATATCATTTGCTATGTTTCAGATATGGTAATGTAATTTTGTGCAATCATCTTTTTGTACAATATTTAGGTATGCACAATACAATAGATCATGACAAATGTACTCCAAGTCAAAGTATCTTTATCCAAACGCGTGAAAACATTATTATAAATTATATTGGATGAGGAATCTACTAATACGATGTCAATTTGAAAGAACACTATACGGTGTGTCAACAAATATATGTAAAAATATAACGAAAAGCAAGAAAAGTTTAGATGAGAAAATGTTTCTAAGTACTGTATAATGTTTACGTATGTTTGAGTATCCTTAAAATACAAATTCATACTAGTTAATTATTACAGGTACTTTTCCAGAAACGTGATTGTAATTGCATGGTCTTTTTCGTCTTGTAAAAGCAATGCAACATAATTAAAGTGATTGTAAACATTATATTCGTGATTGTAATCACGCGTGTAAAAGCACTCTAGATCTATCTGCACAAAGGCCAAAGTAGTCTTTTGTGTGATTATACTTGCACGTGAATACACTGTACTAAAAAAATCATGCTCCCCTCATCTTTGCAACATTCTTTCTACAGTTTTAAATTATGCTCCTCTTCTCATGGTAGGCTCTAGATTAGGCTTTGAATTTTGTTTATCCAAATGTTTAATTGTCCAATGTTTAACTATTCATGACATCTGGTAATTGTACATAATGATCCCATTCATAAGAAACTACCCTAGTCTTGAGGAAGCCACCCCCCCCCCACCCCCCCCCCCCCAATGCTGAAGTAAACAGCCTATTCATTACATCTCCTTTTGTGTGGTAGATTAATCGCTCTTAATTTCAAGAATGTGTCCAGCAATAGTTTCTTCAATTGGGCACTTGACCCAATTAATTGCATGACCAGCACACAAAGGCAAAAGTAGTCTTGTGTCAAGTTCTGTGTGATTATACTTGCACATGAATACACTGTGCTCAGTACATGGGTCATGCTATTATGCTCAAAAATTCATGCTCCCCTCCTCTTTGCATGGTTTCTACACAGTTTTCTATTATGCTCCAAATTTATGCTCCCCTCCTCATGCTCCCCTCCACCTCCACCATGACAAATCTGCTACTTTGCCCCAAAGAATTTAAATTAACTCAACAATGATGAACTGAAATTTCTGTTTCTGATTTTAAATCAATAGTCACTTATATTGCCTTCACTTTGATACCACATATGACAATTTTGCCTTTGTTTTAAAAGTTTGGCACTCTGTTTAACTACCATGCATGTTGATCAGATGTAACAACACCACCTATTCACTGGCCCAGTTCAAAACACATGGCCTACTATGTAGTCTACGTGTTGTCCATGTCTTTGATCTATGACTCGAAGTAACGTGCGTGCTCGATCCCTGTATTAACTAAAATCGTTCGAACGATTTTATTTACACATGGAGACCGAGCGGATCCCACGTACCATCACAGAGTACACTTTATAACTAGATGTAAGGTTGGTATCCGAAATATGTTTCAAGCTCAATTGAAATTTTGATATAGCTAACACAACGGCGATAGCGTTCCATTTCAGATATTTGTGTGGATTTTAACAATGTGCCGAGATTACTTTAAACACAATAATACACACATAATATAGCCCGTAGTAACATTCGCATTGGCAGAAGCAGTATGATTTATTGATGTGTGCCCTTGAAAGTTCGGGGGAGAGCTAAATTAGCCGTAGATTATGGTCCTGTATCTGAGTGTGGCATATGAGGGTAATGATACTGACGGGGGTGTTTTCTACACAATATCCCCTTTCTAAAAGGTTCCTCCCCTCTCAAATTCGTGCACTGATGTGTGGTGAGTGCAAATTACATGATTCACATATCACCGACTACTGTAATTAGTGAAAATATGCAATGATATTTTCTTGCCTAATTTACAATGTATTTCAACTTCATTATAAATCACGACTTTTTCAAGTCTCCCCTTTCGCCCCTCTCACCCCAAATAGCCCCTAGCTCTTATCCAACCCTCTGCGCTGACCAGTAAGCCAAACACACACAGAGAAACACATTATAATGTATTGGAACCAGACTCTAAGCACTGAAGCGAGCAGCCTTCGAACCCACACATTTGACGTGCATTATTTGTGTGTCGAGTGTATAGAATCGGCAGTGTTGTAGTACACTCTCCATTTCTTCATTGTTCGCCAATCAGAGAGCTCGATTTCTGGTCGGATACGGTCCGAAGAGTACTATGTAGTCTACGTGTTGTCCATGTCTTCGATCTATGACTCGAAGTAACGTGTGTGCTCGATCCCTGTATTAACTAAAATCGTTCGAACGATTTTATTTACACATGGAGACCGAGCGAAGCCCACGTACCATCACAGAGTACACTTTATAACTAGATGTAAGGTTGGTATCCGAAATATGTTTCAAGCTCAATTGAAATTTTGATATAGCTAACACAACGGCGATAGCGTTCCATTTCAGATATTTGTGTGGATTTTAACAATGTGCCGAGATTACTTTAAACACAATAATACACACATAATATAGCCCGTAGTAACATTCGCATTGGCAGAAGCAGTATGATTTATTGATGTGTGCCCTTGAAAGTTCGGGGGAGAGCTAAATTAGCCGTAGATTATGTTCCTGTATCTGAGTGTGGCATATGAGGGTAATGATACTGACGGGGGTGTTTTCTACACAATATCCCCTTTCTAAAAGGTTCCTCCCCTCTCAAATTCGTGCACTGATGTGTGGTGAGTGCAAATTACATGATTCACATATCACCGACTACTGTAATTAGTGAAAATATGCAATGATATTTTTTTGCCTAATTTACAATGTATTTCAACTTCATTATAAATCACGACTTTTTCAAGTCTCCCCTTTCGCCCCTCTCACCCCAAACAGCCCCTAGCTCTTATCCAACCCTCTGCGCTGACCAGTAATATTGGAACCAGACTCTAAGCACTGAAGCGAGCAGCCTTCGAACCCACACATTTGACGTGCATTATTTGTGTGTCGAGTGTATAGAATCGGCAGTGTTGTAGTACACTCTCCATTTCTTCATTGTTCGCCAATCAGAGAGCTCGATTTCTGGTCGGATACGGTCCGAAGAGTACTATGTAGTCTACGTGTTGTCCATGTCTTTGATCTATGACTCGAAGTAACGTGCGTGCTCGATCCCTGTATTAACTAAAATCGTTCGAACGATTTTATTTACACATGGAGACCGAGCGGATCCCACGTACCATCACAGAGTACACTTTATAACTAGATGTAAGGTTGGTATCCGAAATATGTTTCAAGCTCAATTGAAATTTTGATATAGCTAACACAACGGCGATAGCGTTCCATTTCAGATATTTGTGTGGATTTTAACAATGTGCCGAGATTACTTTAAACACAATAATACACACATAATATAGCCCGTAGTAACATTCGCATTGGCAGAAGCAGTATGATTTATTGATGTGTGCCCTTGAAAGTTCGGGGGAGAGCTAAATTAGCCGTAGATTATGTTCCTGTATCTGAGTGTGGCATATGAGGGTAATGATACTGACGGGGGTGTTTTCTACACAATATCCCCTTTCTAAAAGGTTCCTCCCCTCTCAAATTCGTGCACTGATGTGTGGTGAGTGCAAATTACATGATTCACATATCACCGACTACTGTAATTAGTGAAAATATGCAATGATATTTTTTTGCCTAATTTACAATGTATTTCAACTTCATTATAAATCACGACTTTTTCAAGTCTCCCCTTTCGCCCCTCTCACCCCAAACAGCCCCTAGCTCTTATCCAACCCTCTGCGCTGACCAGTAATATTGGAACCAGACTCTAAGCACTGAAGCGAGCAGCCTTCGAACCCACACATTTGACGTGCATTATTTGTGTGTCGAGTGTATAGAATCGGCAGTGTTGTAGTACACTCTCCATTTCTTCATTGTTCGCCAATCAGAGAGCTCGATTTCTGGTCGGATACGGTCCGAAGAGTACTATGTAGTCTACGTGTTGTCCATGTCTTTGATCTATGACTCGAAGTAACGTGCGTGCTCGATCCCTGTATTAACTAAAATCGTTCGAACGATTTTATTTACACATGGAGACCGAGCGGATCCCACGTACCATCACAGAGTACACTTTATAACTAGATGTAAGGTTGGTATCCGAAATATGTTTCAAGCTCAATTTAAATTTTGATATAGCTAACACAACGGCGATAGCGTTCCATTTCAGATATTTGTGTGGATTTTAACAATGTGCCGAGATTACTTTAAACACAATAATACACACATAATATAGCCCGTAGTAACATTCGGATTGGCAGAAGCAGTATGATTTATTGATGTGTGCCCTTGAAAGTTCGGGGGAGAGCTAAATTAGCCGTAGATTATGGTCCTGTATCTGAGTGTGGCATATGAGGGTAATGATACTGACGGGGGTGTTTTCTACACAATATCCCCTTTCTAAAAGGTTCCTCCCCTCTCAAATTCGTGCACTGATGTGTGGTGAGTGCAAATTACATGATTCATATTTCAACTTCATTATAAATCACGACTTTTTCTAGTCTCTCCCCTTTCGACCCTCTCACCCCAAACAGCCCCTAGCTCTTACCCCACCCCTCCGTGTTGACCAGTTACTGTCAGCCAGTAACCCAGCCTTACACACAGATAAACATATTATAATGCCTTGGAACCAGACTATAAGCACTGTATATATTGACGAGGAGGTAGAATAGGGGACCTTTTCACACCATCCATACTTACACACCAAGCCCACATGGTCAATAACGTATAGTGTTCGCCTTTAATACAAACCTTGGGTTCACATTAAATGCCACTATAATGCCAGTGTCCGTTTCCCTTTACAGGGAGCTGGATTTTAATACGTTACTTCGAATCATCGATCGAAGACGCGGACAATTGTGTGTCCATCGACAACACATAGACTACAGTCTACAGAGTACTCTCCGGACCGTATCCGACCATAAATCGAGCTCTCTGATTGGCGAACAATGAAGAAATGAAGACTGTACTACCACACAGCCGATTTTATACACGCGACATACACAAGCAAAGCACGTCAAATGTGTGGGTTCGAAGGCTGCTCGTATTACTGCTGATACATACACACATAAACACAGGCACCATAACACGTACCAATGTGCACTTCGAAGAGATTTTGTAACTTACTTCGATCTAGTTTTCGATCGATGATATATGTCACCGGAGGCCCGTCATACGCCTGATCCCCGTGTCCGCTTATCGCAGCCATGGTGCACGCTCACTTAACGCTAATAATGTAATGGTTTGTTTCGTGTTATATATCGTGCCCTGTTGACGGGTCTACACATATTTTGATTTGAAAAACCTCTACCTTATGTAAAGCCGTTAGTTTATTTGTCAAATTGTTTAAAATGTGTTTTAAAATGCATAAAGTTTTGATAACAAATTAGTATTGCTTTGTATTATCAAGGAGACTTCACGTCCTTGATGTACATTTAGGTTGGAAGCACTGGCGTAAATCTGTCCGGAAAACACAATGCATTGGGGGGTCGAGCAATTGTTCACAAACGGTTTGTGAACAATTGCTCGACCCCCCAATGCATTGTGCTTCCGAACTGTGCTTTACGCCAGTGGTTGGAAGTCAATAGTATTTGTAGTGTTATGCTTTTCAATAAGCTTTATTCTAAGGATACACGTGGCTTGGAGTCTTTGTTAAACACCAATATGGTATGCTCCCGAATGATGGTAGTACCGAAAATAATTAGTATGTTGTCATACACCAACTCGAATCGAATCAGATATCCGGAGGGGTATATAATTATTGGCGAAGCAATTTGCCGTCAGTTTTCTTTTTTGCCGAATATATCACTCAGGGCGGAGGATTTGTAACTTTCGCTTTTTTTGTTTGATGATGTCGCTAGATAAATGTTGCCAACAACTACAAATGTATGTCCTCATTCATCTGCATGCCATACAGTTTGCTTTATTGGCGAAGCAACAGTCATCATAGACTTTGTAACTTCATGTGCAATTTTTGCGGAAGATTTCTATCAGGGCGGAGTAATTGCAACTTTTCTTTTTCTTTTTCGTATAATGTCGCTGGACAAATATCGCCGGAGCTATCATGTATCTCAACGTTCAACTGCACCGCGTGCAGTTTTTTTTTTGTATAGGGTATACATCATCAAGTGATTCACATATCACTGCATGAGACATTCGCGCAGCACCGTACCGACGCGGGGTTGTACAATGTGAATGTTCTGGACGCTTTGCGATCAACAAAATGCGTTGGATTAGACGTTGCGCTCCATGCACAGTGACCACGGAAAATTATGCGGGAAATCAAAATATTAATACTAAACATTCCAAAAATGAGTACTCCAGTTATATTGAAATGTATTCAATAATGACTCATGGCTGGTTTATAAATTGGTCCTGCCATCAAACACACAAATTGTTGTTTTTGTGTTTGTATCTTGCAATTTTTGAAGCTTATGTGGCCATTTCGAAAATCTATGAATGAATAGTATCATATTATTATTAGTAGTAGTATGTCCTTCTTCTTCTTTTTCTTCTTCTCCTTCTTCTACTTATTCTTCTTCGTCTGAAAGGGAGTATTGATAAACAAGTGGCCAATCACAAACAGTGGGCGATAACATAGGCTGATTATGATCGTATGCAAAATAGCTGCTGCAGCGATGGTTAAGTGTGACGAATTCTGAAGATTATCTTTAAAGTGATCCATTTTCTACAAGTTGCTTTAAACAAAATATACATATGATATATTAGTAGTATACCCCTATTATTGTACGATTCTTCTTAATGATTATGTGGTATGTTATAAAGAATTTGAAAATGAAACAATATAGAGTACAGTTGACAACTGATGTAAGATTCCCTCGATCGTTTGCGCGAAGAATCCGCATTCGGATTTATGTTTGGGTACTTCTTACCCTTCTAACTGCAATCGAAAAACGTTCCGGAACGCTTTTAATTCTTAAATATCTTCATAATAAGATAGATGTACATAATCATAACCCATTTCCATTATGTTACAATAAGCCAACAAAAAACAAGGTTCACGAGAAGTGTTTAAAGGTGCACCTGTATAGTGTCAGATATTGCCCAAAATGACATTTGAGACTTCAATCCTATACCAAAATCATTGTAAGATATGTCCGAATGATGTGTGAAAGATTCATTGAAAAATAACACTGCTTTCCTGGTTAAAAAAAAATGAAAATTTGCGTCAGCTTTTACAACTTATTACAGTGTGACGTCTATGACGTTTATGACCGTTCATTAACGCTCTTGATCTGAATGAGTATCAATGATAGATATCGTCATACTAAAGGGGCATTTGAAAATATCTAACCCTATTTTATTCTTCTCTTACCATAAGCCAAACAACACGATATAAGAGAAATGTGGAAGCTTAAAGTAATTGTTATGGAGTTAGACACTTTAAAGTTATCACTTGAACGTCAGCATGCAGTAAACTTATTCGTTGGCAATATGCCAGACATGATAAGTACGCTTTAAGTGATGTTGTATTGTATTGACTGAATGTGAAATTCATGAGAAAAAAAGAACAACTAGTTGCTTTATGTAATGCTGCACTAGAAATCTCCAGGGTCGTCAGGTGTTGATATTTCAGCTTCCCGATAATGTCACCATCGAGAACATGCGAACAATAACTCCTCTTTCACACGTTGCAGAAAGAGATACACTCGATTGTAAGTTACAATTGATTGGAAGTCAGAAACTTTACGGGTATCAAACATTCAGATTCGCGCATTTAGAACACATGATCCAGGGGCCGCGGAAACGGGGGGTGGGGGGGGGGGGGGGTTGCAGCCCCGCCCCCCTTTTTTATATTGTATTTTTTATTTATTGTACGATTTGTTATTGTACGATTCTTCTTAATGATTATGTGGTATGTTTTAAAGAATTTGAAAATGAAACAATTTAGAGTACAGTTGACAACTGATGTAAGATTCCCTCGATCGTTTGCGCGAAGAATCCGCATTCGGATTTATGTTTGAATACTTCTTACCCTTCTAACTGCAATCGAAAAACGTTCCGGAACGCTTTTAATTCTATCTTAAATATCTTCATAATAAGAGAGATGTACATAATCATAACCCATTTCCATTATGTTACAATAAGCCAACAAATAACAAGGTTCACGAGAAGTGTTTAAAGGTGCACCTGTAAAGTGTCAGATATTGCCCAAAATGACATTTGAGACTTCAATCCTATACCAAAATCATTGTAAGATATGTCCGAATGATGTGTGAAAGTTTCATTGAAAAATAACACTGCTTTCCTGGTTAAAAAAAAACGAAAATTTGCGTCAGCTTTGACAACTTATTACAGTGTGACGTCTATGACGTTTATGACCGTTCATTAACGCTCTTGATCTGAATGAGTATCAATGATAGATATCGTCATACTAAAGGGGCATTTGAAAATATCTAACCCTATTTTATTCTTCTCTTACCATAAGCCAAACAACACGATAGAAGAGAAATGTGGAAGCTTAAAGTAATTGTTATGGAGTTAGACACTTTAAAGTTATCACTTGAACGTCAGCATGCAGTAAACTTATTCGTTGGCAATATGCCAGACATGATAAGTACGCTTTAAGTGATGTTGTATTGTATTGACTGAATGTGAAATTCATGAGAAAAAAAGAACATCTGGGCAATTCCACACCAAATGAGCCAAAAGTGGAAAAATCAAATGACGATTATTTCTGATCTTGTTTATTTTTTCTGGATTATTGTTTAATAAATCAAGATCACATAATGATATCTTTCAGTTTACATGATTAAAACAAATATTGGGCGTCTCCTGATAGGAGAAACGGACACCATACATGAACCTATACACATGGGACTACACAGTGCCTATTTCTAGATTTTCTTCATTTTTTGCATTCCTTTCTGGTATTTTTCTGTTTTAAGGTACCAAATTAGATGATTGAATATCACAATGTGTGTTCAGGTGATATTTTCAGTCTTTTGAGAGTCCTAAAGTATATTTTGAATGAATCAAAAACTCTGTCCTTCCGTTACTGTCCTTCCGTTACCAAACAGTGAAGCAATTAACTGCTTGTAATTAATATACCAATAAACATATTTTTTTCAAATAAGTGTTGTAATACTCTTTGAACATTAGGGAATGGACTATGAGCCAATGTAACATAATAGTCCTCTTAACTTCACAGAGATTGGATCATAACTAAAGAACTTGAAAATCCATGTCCGTTTTGCCGTCCTTCCGTTACCGGCCTCATTAGTGTCCATATCTAATAAACGTAATGTAACAAAAATAAATAAAAAATAGGAAATCAAAGGTGTCCCACCAAGAGTCTCAGAAATGTAATTTACAATGATGAATCATAAGCAGGATCCTGGAATTATTTGATTTAATTTCAGAAATTGCGTCTGAATGTCCTTCCGTTACCGTGGAATTGCCCAACTAGCTGCTTTATGTAATGCTGCACTAGAAATCTCCAGGGTCGTCAGGTGTTGATATTTCAGCTTCCCGATAATGTCACCATCGAGAACATGCGAACAATAACTCCTCTTTCACACGTTGCAGAAAGAGATACACTCGATTGTAAGTTACAATTGATTGGAAGTCAGAAACTTTACGGGTATCAAACATTCAGATTCGCGCATTTAGAACACATGATGCAGGGGCCGCGGAAACGGGGGGTGGGGGGGGGGGGGGGCTGCAGCCCCGCCCCCCTTTTTTTGGCTTAAAACAATAAAATATATAAGCATAACATAATAACTATAATAACAATTCAAATGTGGTCAGCCCCTTCACTTTCAAAACCTTTCCGCGGCCCCTGTGATCTGACTTACAATTAATTGTAACTTGCAATCGATGGTAGGGTATCTCTGTCTGCAATGGGACCTAGGTGTTGTACCTAATCGACCAAACAGAAAAGTACCTAAGCTTACCTGGTTGTTGTTGATGGCTTATGATTTTTAAATGCGTGTATCAGATAGGTAATCAAGCCAGTTGATTTATGCATTTTTTGTTTAGAGGGACTTAGTAACATTGTCCAAATCCTCAAAACTTACTAGGAACTCTAGTGGTTCCCTCATACTTTGCATATTCATATTATAATAATAAATAATAATAATGGTGACTACTTATATAGCGCACGTTCCGTCTTTCGACGCTCGCGGCGCATCACTACTATTACCCCGGTCATCGGATGCATACTGCACTCAATCCAGCACACAAAGTGCACATTGTCCACTCCCTGGGGAGCATTCCAGCTAGGCAACCTCGTATGTGCACACAGTGCTAAGTAACTCCTTTCCATCCTTCCGGGTACCCATTTATACACCTGGGTCGAGAGCAGCAAATGTGGATAATTTTCTTGCTGAAGGAAAATCGCGATGGGTATACCTTGGGTTCGAACTCGGGACCTCACGATTGGAAGGCACGCGCTCTACCAATCTCGCCACACCACGTCCACAATATTAACGATAAGCACGGGACAGGTTTCAGTTTTTCAAATTTCCATATCGTTCAAAAGTTCAAAGTGAATATCACTTTGCATTTTCGCTCATATCTCAGCCAGAAAACATATAATTAACGTGAAATTTTCACACATTACTTTGAGGACATCTCAGATCACTCCAATACACATTTTATTAATCAGTCAAAAATGTTTGCACTTGCCAACAAAGTTACTAGATCCCTTTAAATATATGTCGTCATGTATTTTTTCATATATTTATTCATGTTACTTATATTCCGTCTTCTTTATAATACAGAGTGACACCATAGTCCATACAGGCCTGGTTAGCAGGCCTGAATACCGTGGATAGTGCAATGTATAAAGTAAAACAAAAAACAAAATAACAATTAACCTGTTCCCTACTATAGATTCTGAAATCTCCATAGACTTTGTACAAAGCCCTTCAAGTTAATGTAGGCAACGGGTTAACCATGATCCCGCTGAGGCAGAATTAGTATGATGCGTACATACATGTGGAATATGTTGTGTTGATTTATGTCTTTGTTGTTGTTATCTCACCAGTAAGATGTGTCGTGTATCATAATTATATAAAGCATATGCTGTGTATATAGTATACATTATACCTACCTTGAATATCAGCCTGGAATAACTGCAGTATAATTACTCATATAAGTTTTTGTAATGCAATATTTATTATGCATGTAATGCACACCACCCCCACGCATGTTATATCCCGTGATATTGTCAAAATCCCCCACCCCCGCAAAAAACATAAATAATAATAAAACAATGACATTAAATAAATAAATAAATAAATAAGTAAATTCATAAATAAGAATACAACAAAATTAAAATAAATATCTAACATGCAATCGCATTTCCAATAGAAGATGAAACAGGTATCGGTTTTCCGAATTTCTCTTCCGATATAAAGATATGTAGGATAATAAGTGTTCGGATTTGAAAAAAGGGTCCATAGGATACGTTTAACAGTGAGTAGGCAAATATCACTACGTATTTTCGCTCATTACTCAGTCATATAACATTAAAGTGAAACCAGTTAAGTGTCTAACTCCACGAAAATTACTTGGAGCTTCCACATTTCTCTTTTACCGTGTTGTTTGGCTTATGGTAAAAGAAGAATAAAATAGGGTACGATTTTTTTAAATGCCCCTTTAGTATCACGATATCTGTCATTGATAATCATTTAGCTCAAGACCGTTAGTGAACAGTCATAAACCTCATACACGTTATACAGTAATTCGTTGTAAAAGCTGACGCAAATTTTCGCTTTTTTTAACCAGGAAAGCAGTGTTCTTTTTCAATGAAACTTTCACACATCATTCGGACATATCTTACAATGATTTTGCTATAGGATTGAAGTCTCCAATGTAATTTTGGGCAATATCTGACACTTTACAGTTGCACCTTTAAATGGATCTTGTAACATTGTCCGAATCCACAAAATCTACTTAGAAATATTGTGGTTTGCCCATACCTTGTTGTATTCGTATTACCAAAAGAAACATTATAGTAACAGATTTCCTTTTTCCGAATTTCCTTTCGTTTAAAAGATACATCGTATTTACGATTAAAGTGTTAAGATTATTAATTAACCACTGGAAAGTAATTACTGCGTACAAAGTCAGTGCAATAAGTTCGCGATTATCACTTTCCGTTTTCGCTCATTACTCGACCATATACTACGTATTCGTATGGAGGCGACAGTTAAGACGTTTTGTAGATCACATTGTTTACAAAAAAGACATATTATCCGAAAAATGCATTAGAGGGATAAAGATAAAGAGGGATAAAGATGTTCTAGATTATGCAAATACCCACTTAATTGCATTTCCTCTCCCAAGTGTCGTTTATTGCTCTCTCTCTCTCCCTCTCTATCTCTCTGTCTATCTTATTTTGTTCTAAAACTGTCGAACCCCGGTCCTATTCTGATGACTCGTTTGGATATTTCCCCTTTTCAGCATGCTTTCGCATCGTGTCCTAGTTATCACTTTCTTGGTGTCTGTTTTACTTTTGTCTCTTTAAAAAGGGTTAAAATTGCCAAAATCGACACATTAATTATACATCTAGAAGTTCTCACATACTTTGTTGCATTTGCATTACCAATATAAGCATGAAACATGTCTTGGTTTCCGAATGTCTTCCTCGTTATTAAGATATTTATATATGGCTAAAATGTTTGAATTTGAAGTCTCCCTGAGAGACTTTCAACTATGAACAAAGTTGATGCAATTAGTTAACACATATGACTTTGCATAAGTCTGCGCTCGTTACTCGGTCCGTATTGCATTAACTTATACTTTGGAATTTTCACACACCAATCAGTGGATATATCAGATCACAGAAATAATCATATATCAGCCCTTCGGCAATGTCGGCAAAGAAACTAGATCCCTTTTAACTTTGCAATTTGTAATTTGGTTCATAGTTTGCATGCATAAAACCTGGATGCCACTAATCAATTCCCCTTTTCTTTTCATACATAAATGATTAAGTACCACATCACGAATGAATCATATAGTGATCACTTAACTTTGTTATAATATTCAACCAAAGTATTTGCACTTGCTCACAAATATTGTAGCATGTTGTTTGGGTTAAAGAAGAATGACAGGTGTTTGTTTTCTTCTTTTCTTGACATGTTTCTCTAATTATGGGGATACATATTATTGAATTGGAACAAAATCGTTCCGTGTCGCTTTCTGATTGTATTCACACTCAATTGGCAGTAGGTGATAACATCTGCCATCAATTTAAACTTTTTTACTCGGTTAACTTTGTCCCTTCATACACTACATAAGGGTCTTACGATAGTGTGGTATATGATTGAAGTCTTAAAGAGATAGTTGAGTTTTGGTAGAGAGGGCGCTAGACTACTTTTTTTTTTTGTGAGGTAATGAAAAACTGAGTGTAAAATTTGAAAGAGCATAATATTGACATAATAAAATCATCTTTGTTTGATCAAAATCGGTTCAGAGACGGCTGAAATATCCATAAATATAACAATTTGTAATAAACCTGGGGCCCCAGGTTTATTAGAGAATTTTGAACCAGCCGTTAAAAAGTTTTAAAAAATGCTTCCTCTTTTCAAAAAGTTACAAAATAGGTAATTAATAGTTGTTGGTTATTTCTCTATCTAATCACTATTTCAACAAAGCATCACATGCACAATATTTTATTCAAAACGGTTGAAACCGATGAGTGTTTAGAGAGCGCCCTCTTACGTTTTAACGGCTCTTTTTGAATGATAACATGATCTTTACTACGTCATTTGTAACTATTAGTTTGTAATGTAATGATGCAGGTTTTGGTTACTAAAATTCAGTTTCCCCAAAACTGTACTCTCCTTACCAGAACTCAACTATCTCTTTAAATATAATTTTCGAGTTAATGGAACACTTTAAATACAAATTCAACAATTGATAACCTGGTTTATTTTGACATGAATAATCCGTTTCATTAACACCCCCATACAAATGTTTTTATTAAAAACAACTTGTTTGTGCATAAAAGGGGGTAAACCGAGTAGTCTGAAATTGTTAAAGGGTACCACCAACCAAAAACAAATTTCTTATAAATGAAAGGTAACATCTTTAGTAGTCCTTTCCATCAACAAGTTCACAAAAATATGTTTCCAGAAAGAAAAAAAATATCTAATTGGAAAACGTATCACCATTCTAAATCATGCGTTCATGGGTCTGCATGTACGAAGACTACTTTGTCCAGAGCGAACGAATCACCCGGTATTCTATTGTCTCCAAACGTACGCGTGAATAGCATTGGCGCACTAGCAAATGTTTGGCCCGTACGGAACCGGGAAATAATAGTGGTTCCGTAAGTGGTGGAAATGAATTGCTTTGTTTGTGAACTACACAACCTTTTGCAAAATGTTGGGTATCTATTTGATATCACAAAACGGTACCAAAACATATAATCATGTATTGTTCTTTGCCTGGTGGTCCCCTTTAAAGGTGAACTTAAGAGGTGTATACTGTTCCAAACTGTTTGTCATTGGTCTGAGGGCTTCGTGATAAATGCACAGGAAGTATCCGATGTGGGAGTGAAGTTTGGAGGTACAACGACCACAAATTTGATGTATTATGATACCACTAATTGCGTTAGAAGCAGCAGAGAAAAGATAATGTCTAATTAAACCGTTTCAACAAGGCTCGTGAAGGGCACGCCCTTCTATCTAACACGTTCAAGACATAAAGACATCAACAACAATCAATTCATTGTAGATGGAAAGCAGGTTGAAAGCAGATTGAATTAATTGTGCGCCTCAGAATAGTTTTACTAGATAGACTGCGCTATACAAATGCTGGACAAGTAAGTAAGTGAGTTGTCACTCAGTTTGGGAACGTGGGTACGTTTATTAACAACATAGGAGAAAGCACTACTTGACAGAGATAATACGAAGACTAAGAATGTCTGGATCCTTACTAACATGACCAAAATTGGTAACCGAGTCCAGGGAAAATTTCATACAAACCCCTCTAGCTTTAATAGTGCCATGCGACGTGTATTAAAATGATACAGTTTAGTGAGTAACAAACAGTTTCCCTAGTCCCCAACTAGGGTTAGCTGGGAAAGCCTTATGCAGCG
This sequence comes from Echinarachnius parma, assembly GCA_037951105.1. Classification (NCBI taxonomy): domain Eukaryota; kingdom Metazoa; phylum Echinodermata; class Echinoidea; order Clypeasteroida; family Echinarachniidae; genus Echinarachnius; species Echinarachnius parma. The sequence goes on from JBAMJV010001721.1 coordinate 293,044, forward strand.
ACTTAGCCCTAGTTAGCAACTAGAAGATCATGTGTTAAATTCCTAGCCACGAGCAATATAAGGAAAACGTACAGTGCTGATATCTTGGACCGACGATTTAATGAGACTGTCGAGAGAATGAATTGATTGTGCAACAATAATACCCATACCAGTGTGTAATCGTTTCATAGAAAAGGAATATTATTTACCTAGAGTAGTTAACAGAAGAGAAGTGAACATGTATGCCATTATTGTATCACCTACTGCCCATGGTTTTGACTAAAATCGAAAAGCGTCCCGGAACGCCTTTTTAATTCAATCTGAACAATTTTAGAGCAGTCTGACAGTCTGTAGGGAGACATTGATCAATGAAAACCCAATTAATTCGTATGTTACCATACATGATCATTATGAAGAGCTTTTTTCCAAAAGGCGCTATATCCACTTTTCAACTTTCGAGGAAAACAGGTTTCTTTGCCCAAGTTTGTACACGTGCCTATGGGAATATGAAAATTGAACTTTCTATATTTTTTTAATTCTGAGTGAGTAATTTGTCGTGAAATGTGGATTCCTAGATAGCTACGTAGCTTATAAATGTAGATGTATCGTTAACTCAATTTGTATGGAAAGTGGATTTAGCTGCTTTTGGAACTGAGCTCTTCATAATATAAGCCAACCAACGAGGTAGTACAGTAGTGTGAACGGTCCGAGTGATTCTGGTTGAATTTGAGTTAATGGATCACTTGAACTGTCCCTTTAACCCTTGCTAAGACGCATGGGCATATTGCCAAAAGTACTTGTCTAATACCGCAGCTTCCCCGTGACATTTTAATGGGTTCAAATAATACGGATCTCAACACCTCTTGAATAATTATTAGCATCTACTTGAATTCCATTAACGACTTTGGAGTCAGAATATGTGATGAATTTCATACAATGCAAAATTATGTATTTTACAAGCGATGGAATATAGTCCATTGGTTATGGCCAAAGGTTGCATATTTTGATTTCTTTCCCTGACTTGTATATATATCTCGACTCAGTACTGTATAGCCGCTGTTTATATAATAAATCGCTCCTAAATGATAGGAACGAGTGACCAGAACAATTAATGCTAATTTAAACAGTGTTTGCACCTCCTCTTATATATGTATATACGAGCTAACTCTTCTTGTACCAGCCGCTCAATGACAATTATACGCGAGGCGTTGTCAAAATGTCACCGGAACTGCAGACCAAAATTTTAAACAAGAACAAAATATTTAGTTGGGGAAAAACAAAAAAGGAGCACAACAAAAAACGACACGGAAACAAAGCTGATCTTGAAAGCTAACCAATATTTAATTAGTGTGCGAGTTAAATTCAAATAAGGAGTAATGCATATCTACTGTTTGGCATTTCTCAGTTTACTGATTTAAAAAATGTGTATTTGAAGATTCAAGACAAATTAAGTTATATTTAGTCGTTGTTGTTGTCGTTGCTTTTCGGATCGAACGGAATAAAGAGGAATGTAGTAGTTCAGCAAACGTGCTAGTTTCCTTGAAACATCCTAACACAAATCTATACCCGTATCATTGCCTACTGCAATCTTCGTTTGTAGAAATTGCAACTCTCGTAGATAATATGTTGCATTAATGCGTTTAATAGAGTCTAGGAATTGCAAATCCATATTTTGTGCATCAAGTTGATCAGTTGTATTGTTGATAACTCGTTGCCATGCTACAAATGATATCGTGACGTGAACTGAATATGCAACAGGAGATTGACACATATTTAATAATATAGTTGTAAGGCGCTTAGAGATGATTATCAATCATATTAGGCGCTATACAAATCGAAAATATTATTATTATTATATTATTTGCAAAAGCAATACATACATGGCATATACCAGATTAATAACAGAATAGGTTTTGGCAAGATGTTCGATAAATCGCTTCCATAGCTTTAAATATATTGAAAACAATTAACTTGACTATGAAGAGCCATGCAGCAAGCGATTGTTACAAAAGTGACGTCATTTTAGAGAGGAAGACATTTGCTAATCCACTCGGATACAAGGATACAAACAGTTCTCAAATAAATGAGAAATAGGTGGCTGGAAAAACTGTCCACACTTTTTGTGCGAAGTTTATATTACACAGCGATCATTTTTTTTAGGAGCAGGAATGCCTAAAGGATGTTTGTTTCTTATCACGTGCAAAACGTTTATTCAAATGGTGATTTATCGTACATAGTTTCTCGGCAAATGTCCTGAATTTCGCGCCTACAAAGTTCATACAACTGTCGCGGAGCAGTAGCATTGGTCATTCAAATTCGTTTAAAGGCGGTCAAATTCCCTTTTAAAAGCAAACTTACATATTACTAGAGTGCATTCAATTTAGTTTACGGGCATTTAAGTCCAGATATTGTGTATTCAATTCCATACATTCAGACTAAGTGTAAGCACTTGTTCGAAAATTGAATGTAGTTATTGACGTTACACTGGTGGAAGCAAGTTCTTGTTAGCTGCAAATAAAAACAAAACAAATATGGCAACATTACGAAATCGGCCATGTAAACCTATTCTAATAATTATACTAAACACAACAAAAAAATAAGCCCCCCCCCCCCCCTCCCCCTAATCAAAACAGCGTAACTTTGTAACGAAAAGGTTTTGTGCAAAATAACTCGGCATAATTGTTTCTACACTGCAGAAGTGAGCACAAATTAAAGGCAGTCCTCCCTTAATCAAAATAACATAACTTTTTAGCAAAAAAGTTTTGAGCAAAATGACTTGGCAGGATTCTTTCTACACTTATTGACTAACTTCTGTATGAAAATGAAATTGGTCCGTCAAGTGATGTATGGGTGAGCACACATTAAAGGCAAAATGGTCACTGTTTTACTCTTGTGACTTTTGAAAAGTGAGAATTTAGCCTTTAATGTGTGCTCACTCATGCATATTATTGTTGTAAGATTTGTTTGAAATAGTTTGTGGTTTTCCATGCACAGTATTTTAGTAGTGGAAACGTGAGATTTAATGTCATATGTTATCGCTCGTGCGCATAGTATCCGAATTCGGATACTTTCACTACGTCCGGTACGCTTTTCATTTCATTCTTAAATATCTCTATAATAAGGGAGATATTTTAAATCCAAAACCCATTGCATTATTTGTTTTTACCATAAGCCATACAACAAGGTACATGAGAAGAAATGTGATTTTGGTTGACTTTACAAAGTCCATTCATTATTTTAGAGGGTACCACCACCAAAACATAATTGGGAAAAAGCATCACCATACTAAAACATGTGTTCGGGGGTCTGCGTACTACCGTTTGTCTAGGACGAACGCATCGTCAGTGATTATATTGTCTCCAAACGTACGCGTTAATAGATTTGGCGCACTCGCAAATGTTGGGCGCGTACGGAACCATGACATAATGGTTTTGTAAGTGGTGGTAATTAAGTATTGCATTGTTCATGAAGTACAGTCAACCCTTTGCCAAATGTTGGGCATCTATTTGCCATCACACAACAGTACCAAAACATAATTATAAGTTTGTGTTGTTCTTTGCCTGGACTTGGTACCTTTTAATGTGATTGCGAAATGTTTTGGCTACCACGTTGCTGAGCGGATTTTGATCGCTAAAATCCTGCTTTGTATTGACAATTATATTCCACATACTAATAATCTTACTCTACGATTGGTCAAAAGTTAATCACGTGAGGAAATATAGTTTCGCCCATCATTGATGGGAGAAGAAAAGTTCGTAACACTGTGTAGATATTCAATTCACGCAGCAGCAGGCGACCACCACCGCGGTGATGTGGCGCGAATTACAAGTTTAATTTTATACGTTGTGCATACGGGTACGTAATACACTGCATGCATACGCTATATGCACTGTATACGTATCGTACATTCCACCGTTTGCTGTTAATTGCTTGTTGCTCTACTATAAACTGGCGGCCACAGACGTAAGATTTGAGCTCTTTAACGAAGCTGAAATGGACACTTTTTTGCTTGAGAGTGAAAGAAAAAATACAAAGCGACAACTTAAGTTCAGCCTGAAAGTATTCCAAGATTATTGCGATGCTGGAAGCATACATTTTGACGAACTGTCTGACATGGACTTGAAAGCGCTATAGACCAAGTGTTGGGGAGACTCTATTTTCGCGTTTGTTGACTTTTGAACTGTTTTGGGGGAGTTTACATTCCGCGTTTTAACTTTTGAAATTTTCAAGGAGTTACCGTTGACTTTTGAACTGTTATAATGGAATTGTCATGGAGTAACCCTGTTACCGAAATTGGAATAACATTGTTGGTAAGTAGATCAAACCTAGTAACAGTATACTTAGTTAGACTACTACTACTAGATCTAGAAGTCCGATGTGGAATATAAAGCAAATAATCACCTTTTGGTTTCAGGCGATGGCAAACTATCACTTCCTCGGCGATCTGAATGTATACGCTATCTTTCCTCAGCTTCGCTTCGGAAAGATAGCTACATCCAGATCGCCTCGGAAGTGATAGTTTGTCCCATCACCTTCACCAACGGTAATTATTTTCTTACTATTTGTTTTTACAATTCCTACAGAGAGTATTTGTTTTCCTTTATCTGGCAAACAAATATATTTATGAAGCGCTCTCTCATCATGTCAAACCAGAACTTAAACATCTATTTACAATGTGGATACAAAGGGCACAAAGAACTACGTTATAACCATAAAAAGCAAAATGCTTGAGGGTGTCTTGGTTTAAGGTATGTACAATTCTAAATAATACAATAAATATCATTGTTATCTTAGAATGCGCTCAAATTATGAGAAAACATTATATTGAAATATAACTTGATTACACGAAATTATGGTTATAATTATGCAGAAGGTGGACTGCCAATATAAGTACAGACCTAAACACTGTGACAGCCCAAATATGGACTTGCATTGCTCTTAGCGCGTTTTGCAATACATTACACAATTCGCTGGATTTTCATAAATACAGCAAACTGCGTTATTGCGTTTCATTGGAAATTTCGCACATACTATTTTGTGAACACAATTTTACTGTGAATCTTCAGACGATTTAAGAGCTTAAAGTATACTTGTATCGACATGTTTATGTTTCCTTGCTTATTAAAAACACTCTTTAGCTTAGAAAAGTAGTATACATTTGATTAGGTTCCGAGCAAAAACGAAAGGAAAACTACACATTAAAACAAGATATAACAAAAACGGGGGTTTTCCCGAATATGCATCCTATCGTAATTCAAGTAAGCCCTTATAACAAAATCGTGATGATTGTAACGAATTGTATGCATTCGACTTTGCATATTAGCTAAACCGAAGCTCTATGCTTGTTTTTCCGAGATTAATTATTGAAATTTCAGTTTAAATTTGTTTAAGGCGATGCCTTTTTGTTGTATTCGGCACGAAAATACATGAAATGGATATCTTTTAGCACCCATAATTCCTTTTCTCGAGAGTGCAATTTATGAATATTATTTTTTTATTTGAAGACAACGAGATACTGAGAGTACTTTTAATCGTGGCAAAATGATTAACAAATTATTGCGAAAAATCAACATTCCGGTATCACATTCAAGGGATATATTAACTTTGTCAAATTCAACCCAAATCAAACTTCTCTTGTACTTTTGTTGTTTGGCTTATGGTTAAGGCCCAGTCCCATACTGACGATTTTCACGGCGATTCGCAACGATTTGACATTCGTCGAGAAAATCGCCATGGTCGTGGTGCATCGTGTTACATCGTATCGGTTCTTCCCCCAAAACCGTTGCGCATCGTGAAGAAAATCGTGAAAGCGGAGCCAAAATCGCCGTCTTCAACTGCTCAAAACAATCGCCACGTCACGACGATTTTTACCAAAAACTATTGTATTTACCGTTGCATAATCGTGTCATGTCGTTCCACATCGTTGCAATTCGTTGCGACTCGTATCGCTTCGTCGTGAAGATCGCCGCTTTCCGTTTTCGAACTGACCATGGACGTAGAGACTTACGTAATACCTATTCATCACGAGGGGGGGAGGGGTGAATTAATATATCATCTCCCTGTTGAATGGTATCAATGACAGATCGCCCATGAAACTGACTCAAACAAGTCCCATTGTTCATACTGCGCACTGCTCGATTGTTCCATACAAAGAATGTGAGGAAATCGCCGCGACGTGGCGATAGTTTTGAACCGGTTCAAAACCATCGTTGTGCTAGCACGATTAATGGCGTTCTTTGCGATGCGCAACGGTTCGAAGAGATTTTCTCCACGAACGATAATTCGTTGCGAGTCGCCGTAAAAATCGCCACAATGGGACCGTAACTTTTCTTCTGCCACGATTTTTCTACCGCAATGGTTAAATACAAAAGAAGGACGAACTGACTCGTCGAACAACGACGAAGAACGAATATTCGCCTTGAGTCGCCGTACAATTTTTCCTTATTCGTTGTTAAATCGTGGCTAAATCGAGTCGATTCGTTCTAGTAGATCGTTGCGAGTCGTTGCGAGTCGCCGTGAAAATCGTCAGTATGGGACTGGGCCTTAACGGAAGAGTGAAATGGGTTTTGGTTTCGATCGTCCATCGTATCCGAATTCGGATACTTCGCGCGAACGATTGGGAATAAAATCTGACATCGCATTAATAATAATTGTCCATTTTTATATAGCGCTTTATTACAGTTAAGTCTCAAAGCGCTCGGGGCATCATTACCTTGGCTTTAGCCGAGCAGCCTAATTCAAGCGCTCAAGCATTTCAAGGAATACATTCCTGCCAAGTACCCATTTACTACACGTGGGTTGAGAGCAGCATATTATGTGGATAAAGTGCCTTGCTGAAGGACATACATGCCGCGGCTGGGAATCGAACCCACGACCTTCGTATTAAAAGACGAAGACCCGAACCAATATACCACGACACTCCCGCATTGTACATGTTCCACTAGCTAAACACTGTAAATCTGCCCTTTTTAATGCAAATATCTCAAAATTATTGATAAACTCTTAAAATGATATACAGGTGTATGATTGAAATCTCAAATGTAATTTTTTGAAGAAAAACAAATCGTGCACAGTTGATCACTTGATTGAGTGATAGATAGATAAGGATAGAAAAGGAATGAATGTAAAATGAAAAAGAAAAAAAAAAGAGTTGTAGTATACTCTGACTCTGACTCGGACTCGGATTAGGTGCATGACACTGCTAATTATGACCCAGTAATGAGCGGAAATGCACTTTCTGGACTTATTTTATACACATTTATAAGTCTCCCTATAGAGAATGTAAAATCCGAAGACCTCAATCATTAATAATTATCTTTATAATTATTATAACGAAAAATAATTCGAAAAACCAAAACCTGATTCAGGGATTTGAAAACTTACCACACCTATTGTATTAGTACCGAGTGTGATAAATCATTATTATGGCGCAACAATAGTTAATGAATATGTTTTAACAACTGTCGTAGCTCCTCCGCGAAACTCAGCGTTCTGAACCATGCACAAATGTAATACTTTTTAACGAACATAAACCAACCTAAACGAATGATAAAGTTCGAAGCGGTTTTCTGTACGAATATCAGATCTGTGCAATCTAAGGAAATAAAACGCGTAGAAATTCGGCATTCTTGTGAGATGGTTCTTTATCACGCGGTGCAACTATCAGACGACAGATGGCGCTGGTTGTTATTCCATAGTTTCACTATTGATCGACTCGTAAAGCAAAACATCGAGATTCGCGTAGTTCATCTCAATACAAACAGAAACAAAAAGATACAACATAATATATTAAGACGTTTGCTTGATACGTAGAACAAGCAGGAATAAGGGTGTGGCTTAATCCAAACGGGTATTAAACCTATTTCGACATGAACAAAGCAAACACTGTCCCATATCTAGTTCAAATAAATATTTCTCTTTCTTTTCCGATTTACATTACACTCAAATTGTTCGTTTGTTTTTTCATCTCAGTATTCATGATTTGTATTAATTTTGACTAGCATGTGATGTAGCCATAAAGAAAGACTTAAAATAGCCCGGCCTTTCAGGGTTAACTTAAGTTTAATTTAATTTAAACATAACGTCTTTGTGAAATAATCTCTGGCGTGTTTGAGTGTCACCGGAGCATGATGATGTGTCATCGCCAATGGACATGGATGAAAGTAAACAACGAACACAATCGAAGCAGCGCCATCACCGGTGATGTGTCATCGCCAATGGACATGGATGAAAGTAAACAACGAACACAATCGAAGCAGCGCCATCACCGGTGATGTGTCATCGCCAATGGACATGGATGAAAGTAAACAACGAACACAATCGAAGCAGCGCCATCACCGGTGATGTGTCATCGCCAATGGACATGGATGAAAGTAAACAACGAACACAATCGAAGCAGCGCCATCACCGGTGATGTGTCGTCGCCAATGGACATGGATGAAAGTAAACAACGAACACAATCGAAGCAGCGCCATCACCGGTGATGTGTCATCGCCAATGGACATGGATGAAAGTAAACAACGAACACAATCGAAGCAGCGCCATCATCCGTTAGTCTACTACCACTATTTTTTACATCTGTGTTTGTTTCATTTATTTTTGGCACATGTTACTTTGGGCAGGACGCGTTTTGTGTGATCGGCGGCAGACGGTAATAATGGCCATATTTATACTGACTACTTTGTTTGTACTCGATGTCATCATAATTGTAATAATGCTATTTTCACACATTACTCGGTGTACATATCATTTCATAAACATACACATTCTATCAACCATTTATCACTTTTTGCACATGCCAACACAATTATCCCTTTTAGTGAAAATTGTGCACGAAAAAATTACTAAATTAATCGAATCTCATATATTTTGTATGGCAAAAGAAAATAAGAGTCATAAGATAGGATTCGAAGCCATAATACCAAGTGCTGAAGTCAACAGCGTGATTAATAGACCACGTCAACCGCTGATCGACTGTATTGGTATCTTGTTCATGATTGCATGCTGTATACAACATTTCATTCTCGTCAAAAATGGATGTTGGGGTATGCCGCCATCTAGCAGACTACGAGCGTAAGGTGAAATTAGTACATTTTGCAGTGTCTACATAATTTAATGTCGGCTAGTTGCCTTCCTAGGCAGCGAGGTAAATGAGAAGATGAATTGTGTGGGTCTGAACTGCATCTTATAGCAGGAATACGAATTCCGAATTTTTTCTTTTTTTGGTCTTTTTTTCTTCTGCTTGGTGCTCTCTACCAAGAGAGTGAGAAGCAGTGAGAATCTGACAAGAGTTGACATGCTTTGCGCGAATAGTCCTCACTGCACTTTAGCCGCTTGAAATGAATGCTCCCACACGAGTGGAGATGGTATATACATAGGATACAAGGCGTGTGGGATGTAACATTTAATTATATGCATTGTGTTCGTACTTGCGTGGGCAGTTGAACACAAACTATAACTCACCTATAAAAGCATTCAACTTTTCTGACCATGTTGTCAGCAAATTTGGAAAATTTGAAAAATTAGGAAATGAAAGTAATGTGGATATACTGAATTGTGATTCTAAATTGCTATGTATAGCTGCTCCTGTCATAACTAAATCATTAACTGTATTATTTGAAGAAAGTCTTAAACTTGGTATTGTCCCAGTAGATTGGAAAATATCAAAGGTAACTCCCATATATAAAGGAAAAGGGGACAAAAATGATCCATCAAATTATAGGCCGATTTCCGTAACTAGTCACGTGGTGAAAATTTTAGAAAGAACAGTCCAGAGCCAGTTGTTGCGGTACCTTCGTAATAATGATTTAATTTCGATAGATCAATCTGCATTTTTACCCAATCACTCAACTAATACATGTATACATAGAGCCGTCGATGATTGGCTCGAATCATTTAATGAAAATGAAATGGTTGCGGCTTGTTTTCTTGATATATCGAAATGTTTTGATTCCATTAATCATGAATTGTTGTTAAAAAAATTAGAATATTATGGTATTAAAGGCAATTCATTAAAATGGTTTATTAGTTACTTAAAGGATAGGAGTCAAATAGTTTATTGTCATGGTATGTTATCTAAATCTGAACGTATACTTTATGGCGTACCTCAAGGAAGTGTTCTTGGACCCATATTGTTTCTTTTATTTATTAATGACTTGTCACAATCGGTACAATTATGTTCATGTAATATGTTCGCAGATGATGTAGTGATATATTATGCGGATACAGATATTGATAACTTGGTGAAACATTTTCAAGCTGATTTAAACTTAATTTTTAAATGGTATGAACAAAATAGATTACGACTTAATGTAGATAAGACAAAAGTTATGCTTTTAAGTACACGTTCAACACATCAGTTAAATGTTTATATGGATGACAAGAAAATTGATCAGGTTCATAGCTTTCGGTACTTGGGTGTAGAAATTGATGATAAACTTAAATGGAGTGCTCATGTTCATAACCTTGTTAGATCTATTTCTAGTAAATTATACTCATTGCGTAAAATGTCCCAATTTTTGGATAAAAAGTCTCTATTAATGATGTATAATATGACCATTCAACCTTGTATAGATTATTCGATTACAGTCTGGGGCAATTGTTCACAGAAAAATAAGGATTTATTATATCGCTTACAAAAAAGGGCAGCTAGAATTGTTACATCTAATTATGATTATGAAACTGTAAATGGAAAAGATTTAATTAAAACATTAAAATGGCAATCATTAGGTCAACGAATGAATTATTTTTTAGCAACACTAATGTACAAATCCGTTCATGGAACAGCTCCTACTCACTTATGTAATGCAATTGAAATGGTTTGTGATCGCCACGATATTAATACGAGAGCAGCTAACACTTTGAATATTATACTACCTAAACCGAAAGTACAATGTTATAAAAATAGCCTTATATACTCGGGTGGCATTGTCTGGAACTCGCTGCCTAGTCATTTACAATGTTCGAGGTCTCTTCCCTCTTTTAAACGTTTATATAAACAGCTGTATTTTCACTGATGTATATAATTATGACCAGCCGAACGATAGATAACTGTTTTTAATTATATTGTTTTAAATTGTTGTTTAGTAAATACTCCAACATGTACGTGATCTATCGGACAAAGCAGAACGGGTGGATGAATGTAGCTGTGTTTATTTGTGGTTATGATTCCATTGTGTCATACGGATGAGTGAATGTGCGTGCTTCTCCCATTGTGATGTGTGGCTGTGCGTGTGCCTGCTGTATGGCTGTGAGGTGTTCTGTCATGTCTGTGTTGACATTGTTCTGCTTGACTGATAATCACGTGCTAGCTGGAGTAACCAAAACAATTTATTTCTCTCTTTCGTAAAAATTAGTATATTAATTGTATATATATATAGAAACTTAATTGTGTTTTTATGATTAGAAATAAATTGAAACTATTTTAATACAACTTTGTCCAAAATTTTAATAAAGTATATCTTGAATCTGCTGGTCATATGCTATTTGTACATATTTTTATATTTATATTTATCATATTAATGAATTATTGTTTTATGTATATTGTATGATGTTATATCAGGACCCTGACGAAAAACAGTATTCTTGCTGATCAGGCTATCCTGTATAAATATATTTGAATAAATAAATAAATAAATAAATATACATTAAACACGAATAAAAAGAGTTCGTTTTGAATCACGCATACGCCCGCACGCACGCACGCACGCACTTTCCGGGAGGATGACAAGTTAGATCCGACCTCTCAGTTCGTACAATGGACACAATCATGTTAGAGTTTAACCAATTGCTAGCGGGAATCGTGCGCCACCAATAATACTGATGTACAACGTTACAACATCTAGGAGATACGTGGGTTAATTGGGTGATAACTCAATGAATTGTCCATGATCCGGGAATGAGAGAGTTAATCGTGCGAATATATTAGAGTGGCTACTTCGGCGAATCGTGCCCAAGATTCCGACAGACGGAAGGAAACTGTGAAGGGAGGGAGGAAGGCGAGTGGTCATACTGATAGGTCAGTGTAAACTGTCTCTCGTTTAACCCTATAAAGCCCGCGGGGGGGGGGGGGGGGGGGGTGCAAAATGTGCCCCCACCATATATTTGAACACCGCTTCCTCAGTTGTTTGCAGACTGTGTTAAATTGGAGCGTTTTTACAGTGTGATCACCCACCCACACTGTGAACACACTGTGACCACACAGTGAAGACACAGTGAGCACACTGTCACCACATAGTGTGAAATTGCCTGCGCTCACAGTAGTGCACTCACACTGTGTATCTCAGCAATTGTGCTTATAAAATGTGTTCACAGTGTGATGAAAAATACAGACATTTGAGGGGGGGGGGGGGGGAGGAACTATGGGCCGCCCCCCTCCCTCATTGGGCCTGGGAACGCCCAAATAGCTTAGGGTTTATATAGGGTTGAAGGTAGTTTGGATCCGCAAATCAAACGCGCGGTGAAGTATCCCACGCTTGAGAATCTTAAAAGGGAACCAGACGTTGGAAATTTCGATTGCTGTTAATAATAAATGCATAATTCCTGTCACTGCTTGGCCCCTTTGGAGAAAGAGTTACAATAACTCTGGAAACTAACCTCATCTGGGCGCTTTTTTAAGCGTGTACTAACAAAAGCTGGTTATGCATGTAACCACTGTTGTTGAATCTGCTGCTATGTCAGCGGTTAAGTAGCCCGTTCCTGTTAGTGCAAGGTCAGATGACGTTTCATATGGAAAACATGGCAAGCCACGGTGTTCATTATTATTATTTTTTTATAAAAGTGGTTCCATTAACATTGATTATTCCCCTTATTAATGATACCACGTGGAATTTTGGCACACATAATGGCGCCCATTTCAATTTTGATTGAATCAACAAATATGAATCAAACTCACACTTCTGAGTCTCCAAATACTTTTAACATGTTTAAAACAAAACAAAATCCGTCCATTAAAGTTTTAAACTAGATCGTCGTCCTTCATATTATTGTATGCTGTTCAATACAAAAACGTCTACAAAAAAAATGGTCTTGGATACACCTTTGAAATAAGGTCTTGCAAGGGCAATTAAGTCGCAAATAACCTCCTTTTTTCTCTCTTACTCGAAATAATCCACACAACAAATTACACAACGTGCTGAGGCAACTTTATGAGGAGAGGGAGGGAGAAAAAGGGCGAGCAAGTATTAAAGGAAGAGAGCGATGGAAAAGATGAGAGGGAGGGAGTAACAAAAGAAACATCCAATATGGAATAAAATACAGAGGGAGGAGGAGGAGGAGAGAGACCAGGGTAGGGAGACGGGGGAGGGAGATAAACGGAGGGATAACATAGGATGATAAGGGAGAGCCGGGGAGAAGGAATACACCCACAAACAGATATAACGGGAATATACATCATAATATAGAGAGAAGGAGAGACAAAAACAAGAAATAATTAGAAAGAGAGCTACATTTCCTTGGGTAGAATTGAAAATAATGCCCGCGGACAGATTCCCATCCGATTCCCCGAGCTGTTACTTCCCCGGCACATTAGGCGGCTCGTTACTCGGCCGCCCCCTTTCATTTAGGCATGGGCTTCGCAAATACGCTTATCTTTCCATGATTGAATTAGTAGCGGGCGAACGGAAAACGGGCACATACCGTAGGGGTTATATTACGTTGGCGACAGGCCTATATTACAACCCGAAGGCCTATTAGCATACAGTATTCGACCCTAAATTCCTCTAAGGATTTCATAGTTATATTTGAAAACTATAACAATATGAAATATGGTATGGAATATGTTGTTTGTTAGCTACATATAAATGAAGAAAATTGGTCTTTACGAAAACCAGCGGCCTCTTATTATTAGTAAGATCGTGATCTTAAATTTTCTTACAGCTTTATATTTATGTTTAGAAACTATTTATTAACAATGTTAATGTATCATCTTTTTTATTTGTGAGATAAGTGTTTTAATTATGGAGTACCCAATCAGACAGTCATACATCCTTTCGTTTTGTATTGTTAGCAATGTATTTCACGAAGATAACGCATTCTTTCACCATTCGCAGAGTTGGTGTGTTGAGGTTTTTGTTGATGAGAAAAATAGAACAACGTATAATTCAAATGCCTATGGTGGAAACATTTTGACCTAGTTATTTGTTTTGTTTCTTTCTGATTTCCATGTGTATTAACGAATACGGAAATATAGGATCTGGTATTAACCTTATCATAGATTAATTTGTCCATTTACCGACAAAAAACGACAGCACACAACCTCAATTAGGGAGTGAGTGTTTGGAGTGGAAATTTATATCGTTTATTTTAGATTTGACCGACATTAGATTGTTTTGTTACCCTCAGAAGAAAACAAGTAAAATAAAGTCTAATTTCTGAAGTCGAAATTCTTAAGAAATGTTTGCGCATACTTGATGCCAAAAAGTTTTGCAAATTCGAGACTTGTTACAAATTCCACATTAAATCAATATTTCAAATTTACAAAGCTATCGCGAAACAAATGCCTATTAAAGGGGTAGTTCAGTTTTGGTTTAAAGGGCGCTTCGAGAAATCATTTGTTTGAGAGTTAATAAAACACTTAATGTAACATTTAAAAGAGCACACAATTTTAAAAACAATTGTACAATTTCAAACAACATCCCTTGGAGCTTTCTCACTTCTGTTGTACCTTGTTGTTTGGCTTATGGTAACCATGGTAACAGAATAATGAATTGGGTTTTCATCTGTCAAATGTCTCCCTAATCATGGATATATTAGTATGTAAGATTGAATTTGAGAGCGTCTATAGACGGTTTCCTATATACCGTAGCCAAGAGTATCTGGATTCGGATACACCACCGTCCATAGTATGTGAATTTGGATACGTCACGCGAACGATCGGGACACAATCAGACATTGATTTTCTCTGTGTTCACTAGGTAAACCTAATTTTTTTCTAATGAATTTCTCACACATTATTCTCAAGAATCTTACAATGAAATTTGGTATATGTTTGAAAACTGCACTATTCCTTAGATTATGAGAACACTTTCATTTTCGTATGTCTTCCCTTTATGTATAAGAAATGATAATTATGTTTGATAATTGTAAACATCATCGGTGAAATTGCTTAATTATATCGCATTGCCCTCTTACATTAAAATTGTCAATGTGTGTTGTTGTCACTTGTATCCTGTTTAGTTTTGTTCATCTTTCTGTTGTCTTCATTGCGTTAATGTTGTTTATGGCATTCATTTCTGTAATGCACGATCTTGCGAAAAAGCAGCCCCCGGCTGAAAGCAGGCTTATTACCCAACGGTGGTGAAAAAAACCCAATAATACTAAAACTCAATCGTATAACAAACACACACTTAACAAACACCCACAAACGCGTATTATCATGCTGATGTATACACATCATACTATCTTAACATCCATATTGTCCAAATGGTTACATAATAATACCAACATTAATGATCAAAGGGTTAACATATTATACCCATATTGATGTTGATTACTATTTTTTACGCTGCTTTTATATGTTGGCGGATCTGGGACTGTCTTCAATCTCTCTACTTTACATTAACAAGAAACCCAGAATGATAATAAAACAATACGGCATTGGTACAAATTAATTTCGCGGAATATGTTACTTTTATATAACAAATAAATGCGCGACGGAGTCTGTGGGTGGCTAGATATCTACATAAAACAATATTCATACATTTCAGCCATACGAGTAGCTAAATTGTAGGATGCCTCGAATTAGCGAGTAATTGAGGCCATGTCAAATCAGATTATCGGACCCGTATGAACATGATGAAGAAACAAAATAATACAGATTCTGTTCTTTGTTTATTCCGCCATAGGCTAATATTTGTTTAACCCGCTGTGGATGATGCCACAAGACTAGTACAGTGTCTATGGCGAATTATATATGTTTTTGTTTACAGGGTTTACAATTAGCACTGACCCTCTGGCCCATGGCTAACA